>CANNZV010001866.1:23369-148592 GCA_947561585.1 Caprella mutica | reverse complement strand
CACCAGAGTGATCAAATTACCATAAATTCTCCCCAAAATAACATTAAATTTGTAGCATAGGGGAAAATCAGATATCTCTCACCATTTGCAAAAGAAGGGCTCAAAATAACTGTCACAGACTCGCCATCAAAATGGCGAGTTTGACATGCTTTATTACCTGGATGTTAATAATCACACATAAAATGTTAATAATGCCCCACATTTTGAGACTGGCTGAAACTTAAAAGGGAGATACTGACACTCTTTAGCATATGCAATTTGTCAGAAATTTGTTAATTTATCTTAGAAATCACTATATTTACAATTTTTTCATAATCAGACAGTTATGCAATTAAACTAATAATTGTAAGATTTCTCTCAATAGATTCTATCATTCTGAAATTTCTAAATTAGGTTCATTCTGCAATTTTGTAAGTTAACAATTGGGCATTGGCTAATTATTAATATATTACCAGTTGGCAGTTACATCATTAGACATTAGGTACATCATTAGACATTAGTAGGTACATCAAGAGCTCTAGTCTGTTGGACTGTCCTTAGATACCTTGCAATGCAGCAAGTCTTCAGAGTATGGGATATTTTCAATATTTTCTGATTGAACAATCATTAATTAATTTAATTTCATCCTGTATTTACTGCTCACTCAAAGCGTGTCAAATTTGTCCATGATTTTATTTTGAGAACATTTTGTCTTCAAATATTTTCAAATCTGTCTCTAAAATCACTAAAATTCTCTAAAATGTCTTCAATAATAACATGTAACCATAGGAATTTGTTAGGAATTTGTCTCCAAGATCTTGCAAAGATATATTTTCCCTCAAAAAGTGTCTTCAAAGATCTTTGGTGACAAGGATGCGCTTTCCATAATTCTTGGTGAACACTTTACCAGTTTCTGTAATTTTACAACGCACCATTGACATGTAATTTTAAATTATTTTTCATAAGCAACACCTAATTAATCTTTCTATTAATAGCATATGCAATGTTTATTGGTATAGATACAAATAGCAATTGTCATAGGAATTTCAATGATTTTATTTTTGCAAAAAGGTACATTATTGTGCAATTTGATTATCAGCCTAAGTCTCTGTCTAACTACCCAATGCATAAGGCTGTTAGTAGCCTACCAGTGGCACTGTGGCAGTCTTCATTCAAATTTCAGTGCAATGACATCTGTAGACTTTTAAATTTATGATGAAAATGATCTTTTATTGATACATAGCTAGATCATGTCAACTGTTGGAAAAGCAACCTATGCATGAATGATGAAAAACAATAGAAATTTTAAATCCGCTGCATTTAGCTAAGAAATTCATCTGTTTGGTAGCATAACTGTTCTCCTAAAAATAGTTTTTGTCAATCATTGTTGCTATCAAAAATTATCCGAATTAGTCTTTATTTGTTCTATATGAATTATATATAATTATAATGGTCATTATAAGTATAATTTCAAGTTCACTTTCTATTTCAGACTTAGCTATAGCTATTATGCTACATCAAATGTTTATCTTTAATTTTATATTTAGCTATTTATATAGCTAATAGCTTTCTACTATGAAAATTTCCTTGAGTCGCTACATAGAGAATTACAAGAAGACAAATCAGAAACCTACAGTTTATGTTGCAGTGTGATCATCCGACTCTTTGCTGCAATTTGGTTCTTTGATGGTTCACATTTCTTTTTTTGCCAGGTATGTGAATATTATGCTTTTTTTTACTATAAATCTATAATGTTATATTATATTTATCTGCTTATATGTATCGATAGCCCTCTATTGAGATATTTGATATTCTCATTATACGAAATAGTCAGTAGCCAACTACACAAATAATAATCATTTTTATAGATAGATTTCTTGGATTTTCAAGTTTTAGTCTTAAAGGAGCTAAACTGTTTGAAATTAAGTTGAGCTTAGCTACCTATAACAGTACCTATCATCTTAATCAAATTATTCTGACTAGAGGAATATAAGTTGCTACCATATTTTAAGATGTAAAAATAGCTAGTGACATTGTTTTTTATAACTAGCTAATTCTTTCTCTGTTTGCTTCTTTAATGTCAATTGCATTAAATTTATTTTTAATATCAGCAATTTGGCTTCTTGTTCCTAAGTAAATGTTCAACTCCCAATTAAATTAATTAAATATTACCTTTCTAGTTTCTACTAATTATTTCTATGAATTTTCATTTCAGGTTGAACTTATCTGTTCCCAGCAATAAATCACTTCTTTTTGAAGTGGCCTAGAGTCATCAGAGTTGAGACAATGCTTTAAGCTCGATCTGCATGATGAAAATTTAAATCAAGGTGAGTGGTGACTATTAAAGATTGTGTAAATCTTCATACCTAGTATTTACTTTATAGATAAAAATAGTTAGGAACACTAAATCAGTGAATAGGACACTAGGTGTAAATAATTAGCTAGCTCTAACTATTAGATAGCCAGGTAGTAGATATTTAATTGATATTATTTTCCTTAACAAGATATCAAATGAACTAGCAAGCTAAGTAGCTGTACATTGTTATCTAAAGCAATAGCTAACTCTTCTTTTGATGTGATTTCTATAGTTGATCAAATCTTATTATAGCTAGTAGCTATTCAATTGATTTTTTCTCATATTAATTTTCTCTTTTACAAGCATATTTATTTAATTGTTATATAGCTAGCTATTGAATCTCATTGATTTCAAAATTGGACTAGCTAACTCCTTACCAATTACTAATATAAGTATGCTTGAATTTTGTAATTGCAACTATGCTGTGATTGATAAGATATTAAAGGCAATGAAAATAACTATAATCAAAGATTGATAAGTTAATGAATAATTAATTGTGCAATATTATTATTCCAGATGACTTTAATGTGGCTAAATCCATACATTTGTGGGGGCTCTGTCTTGTCCAGTTCAGACTTTCAAAGAAGTTCCCTTGGAAAGCAACAACTGCAGAAACAGGGCCTCAAAATTTTTTGTTGGTAAGTACAGATTACACTTTTTATTGGAAAGGTCGAAGTAAATTAGCATGAAGAAAATGTCCATATTTTCAAGAAATAGTTACAAACTCAACGTTCAATTATTTTCCGCGGTTCCTAAAATGTCTTCAGTCTTCTGCATATTATTTCTATTTGTTTATTATAAATTTATATTATATTTCCTAATATGATATTTTCAATTCTATGCTGTACCTTCTCTTCAACGTTGAATTTATAATTAACCTCAATTGAATAAAAGGCAATCAGTACAAAGATCAGTTTAAAAAGAATGTCAAATTAATTTTGTAGCTAGCTGTGTTGTTCATCGATTTAATAATATTGTTATGAACTATTAGAACTAATTGCTCATCTTCCTTACTAACCACAGGACGATGGTGGTATGGCGTTTTGCAGAGAAAAGAAAGGTGAATTCGAGTTCAACCTTCAGTCTCCTACCTTCAAAGTAAAAGGAACTGCAGGAATTATTCACTTTGTCAAATCTAAAATTTGTCATAGCTGTAGACATTTGCCCATATCAAGTAGCTACTGCATCTCTGCTATCATTTTCAATTTGAATGTCCTCATCTTTGGATATTACTACAGAGGTGATAGCTGTTTAGGTGATAGCGAAAGAGCTCTATAAACAGTTGACTCTAAAAGTTCAAATCAATTAATTGTGATAAATTCATATCATGTTCTGCATGGAATGGGTTGTAGCTATTGTAGTCAGCTATTACTTGACAACTTAAGCTATTTAGATACGGAATTGACTTTTCTGTCCTCGTATCATTGAGTTCAGAAATATCACTTTTAAATAATAATAGGAAGCAACTGGTATATATGTGTGGACAGCTGATGCCAACGTCATAGTTAAATATTGATAATATTTTATATCTATTTTTCACTATATATTTTTTTTTAATTAGTGTTTATAAAGTATTGTGTCATATGATAGCTTATCATCAAATTGATATAATGTCTTAAATATCACTCTCTGCCATTTATTTAGTATCTCCTCTATTGGGTACTTACATTCAACACAAAAAATAATATATATTTGCTATATTATTAGAAACTATTTGATATTGTTCCATAATATTTATGGTCAAAAAATTAATTATTCTAATAGTATATAGCTATATACTAATAATTCTAATAGTATTTATGTATTAATAATTCGAATGATATTTATATATTAATTGTTCTAATAATATTTATTTATTAATAATTATAATAACATTTATTTGTTAATAATTATAACAATGTTTAATAATATAAGTTGATATAATAAAGGTGTTCATTTAATTTGAGTCTATGATTTTCCCAATTTCATGTACCATATTTACTGATTGATATTTAAATATCAAAGCTATTTATAGTAATGAAGATATATCTTTATAATAACCAAGTATCAATAATCTGAGTGATGACAAGAGCATCTGCATTGTAAATAAATTCGTATGTCTGCATTGTAGTTAAATATCTCCATAACATTGAATCAGACATCTGATTAACTGTGAAGTATCTCTTATAAACGTATTCCTAAATCAGAAAAAGCACTTGGTAATCAGATTTCTGCTTTGTGACTAAGACTTTTTTCGCTCTGTGTAAAATATATACATCAATCTAAATTAAAACATGATAAAAGTACAAAACTAGCTAAAAATAAAAAGAACGATGCAGTGGGTTAACTTAAAATTAATCAATATATTTATTCCTACAGTATTTTTTAAAAACAATTTAAAATCTGACAAGGGGCATTTCAAATTATTGGGTATATTATTAAAAAGATGAGTAGAAAACACTAATAATATTTTTGAACCAATGGAAAAATATTTCAATTAATTAAGGTTTATTTATTAATATTTATGTTTATTAAATCTTATTTACCATTTTTCTGATTGCTTAATATTACCTAAATAAATAAAAAGAAACTATGATAATTGATACTTTCGAAAATAGTTTGCAATACGGCTATACGAGTGACAACAATTAAATACACAATTTACTATCCTCTATGACATCACAAGAGGACTGCGCACAAGAAACTCAATTTCAATTTGTAGTTATTGTATCATGGTAGTACCTATCCTATTTATTAAAGGATTTGAAAGACGAATTTATTTCTGAGTAAGGAATCCTAGTATTCAGGTAATTTCATTTGGTAATGTATAAACCGAGAGAAAAAGAGTGTGCCGATATGGCAGATTATAATGTGTCGTGTCACTATACGTAAAGTGACACTTGAATAGGTATTTTGTTCCGACACAGATAGCTATTTATGACGTACGTGTTTGTGTGATAACTTATTGTGTGGTGTGTCACTGTGATGCATATGCATTTTCTCAAAAAGCATATAACCTGTTGCAAATGCAGTATATTCCCCAGTGCATATACTGCATATTTTGAAATGCATATTGTCAGTTGTCACAACCCTAATGATGTTATACTGTCAGATAAAAGACACTGTGATGATGTACTATCAGTGAAAAGAGTCACTGTGATGATGTACTATCAGTGAAAAGAGTCACTGTGATGATGTACTATCTGGGAAAAGAGTCACTGTGATGATGTACTATCAGAGAAAAAGAGTCCCAGTGATGATGTACTATCAGAGAAAAGAGTCACTGTGATGATGTACTATCAGAGAAAAGAGTCACTGTGATGATGTACTATCAGAGAAAAGAGTCACTGTGATGATGTACTATCAGAGAAAAGAGTCACTGTGATGATGTACTATCCGAGAAAAGAGTCACTGTGATGATGTACTATCAGATAAAAGAGTCCTTTGATGATGTACTATCAGAGAAAAGAATCACTGTGATGATGTACTATCAGAGAAAAGAGTCACTGAGATGATGTACAATCAGAGAAAAGAGTCACTGTGATGTACTATCAGAGAAAAGAGTCACTGTGATGATGTACTATCTGGGAAAAGAGTCACTGTGATGATGTACTATCAGATAAAAGAGTCCTGTGATGATGTACTATCAGAGAAAAGAGTCACTGTGATGATGTACTATCAGAGAAAAGAGTCACTGAGATGATGTACAATCAGAGAAAAGAGTCACTGTGATAATGTACTATCGGAGAAAAGAGTCACTGTGATGATCTAATATCAGAGAAAAGAGTCACTGTGATGATGTATTATCAAAGGAAAGAGTCACTGTGATGATGTACTATCAGAGAAAAGAGTCACTGTGATGATCTAATATCAGAGAAAAGAGTCACTGTTATGATGTACTATCAGAGAAAAGAGTCACTGTGATGATGTACTATCAGAGAAAAGAGTCACTGTGATGGTGTACTATCAGATAAAAGAGTCCTGTGATGATGTACTATCAGAGAAAAGAATCACTGTGATGATGTACTATCAGAGAAAAGAGTCACTGAGATGATGTACAATCAGAGAAAAGAGTCACTGTGATAATGTACTATCGGAGAAAAGAGTCACTGTGATGATCTAATATCAGAGAAAAGAGTCACTGTGATGATGTATTATCAAAGGAAAGAGTCACTGTGATGATGTACTATCAGAGAAAAGAGTCACTGTGATGATCTAATATCAGAGAAAAGAGTCACTGTTATGATGTACTATCAGAGAAAAGAGTCACTGTGATGATGTACTATCAGAGAAAAGAGTCACTGTGATGGTGTACTATCAGATAAAAGAGTCCTGTGATGATGTACTATCAGAGAAAAGAATCACTGTGATGATGTACTATCAGAGAAAAGAGTCACTGTGATGATGTACTATCAGAGAAAAGAGTCACTGTGATGATGTACTATCAGAGAAAAAGAGTCCCTGTGATGATGTACTATCAGAGAAAAGAGTCACTGTTATGATGTACTATCAGAGAAAAGAGTCACTGAGATGATGCACTATCAGATAAAAGAGTCCTGTGATGATGTACTATCAGATAAAAGAGTCCTGTTATGATGTACTATCAGAGAAAAGAATCACTGTGATGATGTACTATCAGAGAAAAGAGTCACTGTGATGATGTACTATCAGAGAAAAGAGTCACTGTTATGATGTACTATCAGAGAAAAGAGTCACTGAGATGATGCACTATCAGATAAAAGAGTCCTGTGATGATGTACTATCAGATAAAAGAGTCCTGTTATGATGTACTATCAGAGAAAAGAATCACTGTGATGATGTACTATCAGAGAAAAGAGTCACTGAGATGATGTACAATCAGAGAAAAGAGTCACTGTGATAATGTACTATCGGAGAAAAGAGTCACTGTGATGATCTAATATCAGAGAAAAGAGTCACTGTGATGATGTATTATCAAAGGAAAGAGTCACTGTGATGATGTACTATCAGAGAAAAGAGTCACTGTGATGATCTAATATCAGAGAAAAGAGTCACTGTGATGATGTATTATCAAAGGAAAGAGTCACTGTGATGATGTACTATCAGAGAAAAGAGTCACTGTGATGATGTACTTTCAGAGAAAAGAGTCACTGTGATGATGTACTATCAGAGAAAAGAGTCACTGTGATGATGTACTATCAGAGAAAAGAGTCACTGTGATGATGTACTATCAGAGAAAAGAGTCACTGTGATGATGTACTATCAGAGAAAAGAGTCACTGTGATGATGTACTATCAGAGAAGAGAGAATCATCCAGAAATATGATCGGAAAATAAATCTGAAAAAAATTCAACGAAAAAAATAATCGAAAAGTTTTTGGGATAGAAAATCTGGATAAAAAATTTGAAAAATATTCCAATAAGATAAAACTAAAGAAGGATTTAGATTGATTTACTGATATAGTAAAACTCATCTATATAGTGAACTTCAACTAGTTCACTTTAGACTATAGAGAGTTTACTTTACTATAGAGGATATAAGTGATGAATAGAAAACGTGCTATTTTATGGCAGACTATAGAAAAAATTCTTCATTTTTTAAAATAAATTCAGCATACAGGGTAGTTATATAACTTCTGTTTCTTTTTATCACTCGGAACTCCTTTTTTCTGGTGAGGTTTTCTCAATCCATCCTTCAGAGTGGCCTGCATCGCAGCTTTCCTGCCAAATTCGTGGATGTCAAATACAACAAACTATATTACGGCTATCTTTGACCAAATTGGCCAAAAGCGTGAAAACGAGTTTTATCCCTAGTTCTCAATCCTTCAGTTATACATACGGAATCAATAACTTCAAGCCCTAATCTCTCAAAAAGTATTAGTTTCTACAAAAAAAACTGAAATGATTTTCGGATTCTATGGAGACGATCTTAAGAATGCCCAGCTAAACATAATAGCTTCTATAATTTTTTCTGTGTGACCAACCCCCATTGAGTCTATAGACTTGGCGCGGGTAAAAATTGAGTAAAAAAGTTACCGAGATTAACAGGACATACTTAGGACCAACAGGACATACTTAGGATCAACAGGACATACTTAGGATCAACAGGACATAGTTAGGATCAACAGGACATACTTAGGATCAACAGGACATACTTGGGATCAACAGGACATACAATTATGATCAACTGAACATACTTAGGATCAACAGGACACACTAGACTATAGGAACCGTGGACCGACAGTTGGGCCCAATACAATTGGGCCACAAGACAATTGTACCTACGACAATTGGGCCCCAAGACAATTATATTATTTGCCCATTTTTTGTCAGAGTTTACAGTTTTAACTTAATTAAAGACCATTGCTACTATAATAACTGGGGTTGTGACAATATGCATTTTGCATAAAAAATATAGTCTTGAGCATATTTTAAATAAAAATATTCCTTACATGAAAAAATATTCTCGATATGAAAAATAAATATTTTTAATAGAACATATTGTTTTCATGAATAAATACTATAATGCTTTCTAACTACAATAATTTTCTGTTCTGAGATAGGTCACTTAAGCAAGAAACAGTAGAAAACAAGGGTGTATGTATTTAGACCTGCCGAAATTATTGGAACCTACAAATTGAATTAAAGTTAATGTGAATTTTTTGAAACCTGTTCAGTGTTCAGAAGAGTTTTATGAATCTTTATTACAAAATGTATTCTCATAATCTCATTTTATCTCCTGTTCAAATAACTGTTCAATGTAACGTATTACCTTTAAATTTTTTCTATTTTTTACTAAATATTTGTCTTTGTCAGACGATGTACACTACACAGAACACATTGGATCCATGATGGCTTACTTAATTATACGGCCTGATTTTCTGCCTTTTGGTCAAAAAAGTAGAAGGTCAATATTTTCACTTGTAATATAACTCAGCCACGTTTTGTAACCAAATAATGATGGTTTATTAAGCATAATCCTGCAGTATATCTTGACGGATCAGTATAAATTCATCGCGGGTAAATTCATCGCAGTAAATTCATCGCATGGTAATTTCATCACAGGTAAATTCATCGCATAATAAATCATTGATGACATATAAAAGGAAGGTAGATAATACAAATAATAGAGAGGTAAATAAAAGATGATAAATACCCACTTTCTTATTTTCTATTTTCTCTTCATCTAAAATATCTACATTCTTTTTTTCTATTGGCTACATCTTGACTCATTCACTATACAGGAGTTCACTATAGAGATACTATAACAATGAAATATGTTGTTTACATGACTTATCTCAGAACAGAAAATTATACTAATTTAAAAGAATAAAACCATTTATTCATGAAATGAATATGTTCTAAGATATATATTTTTCTTACCAAGAATGTTTTTCTTCATATTAAGAATTTTCTGTATTATAATTATGCTCAAGACTATATTTTTATACCAAACGCATATTACCACATCCCTAGTTATTACGATAGCAATGGTCTCTAATTAAGTTAATACTGTAGACTCTGAAAAATTGGGCAAATACTGCATTGGTCCTTGGGCCCAATTGTGCGGGGTCCAATTGTCTTGGGACCTAATTGTCGTGGGGATTAATTTTCCTGGGCCCAATTTTCGGTCCACGAAATAATATATGGATATGTTGCTCAAGTAAACAGTTAATATTGAAGATTAAATTCTACCGTTACAACTGCACAAAAAATATATCTAAATCACCTTTAAAAAGATAAATTATAATCAATACCTCTCAATTAATTAGAAAACCTGGTTCCCATTTACTGAGGCAATTATGCTTTGCTGATCATATTTTCAAAGAGGTGTAGCATTTACAGTTATGTTGTTCTTCAAACTATGAGTAGCTACACAAATACGTAATTTGAAAAATATTTAAAATTTAAATTAAAGAAAAATATTCATAACTATAAAATAATAAATTAGTGCAAGTATACTCACATATTAAATATTTCAAATCAAATATTAATTGAATGATATACATGCGAAAATTATATGACATTCTACTACTATGTAAAATCCAATCATTATAAAATAAAATAACAGTACAGATTCGTACAAACAAGTTACCCTAATCCAGCGAAAAATAAAGTGAGGTCGGCGTGATAATTTGCAAAAAGTATATTTAAGTTTAACAATTTAATTTTATAATGTACCATGCGATTAATTTACCATGCGATGTATTTACCATGCGATGAATTTACCACGCGATGAATTTACCATGCGATGAATTTACGACGAAGAATTTACCGGCGATGAATTTACCGGATACCTATCCTGACTACCGATTATTCTTATATACATGAAAGTTATCTTGGTTTTGTAGAATTTAATTTAATTAACAAATTTATTGAGACAAATTCTTTATTTTTACTGAAAAAAGTTGCAACGATGAAGAAAAAATTGACCTATTTTTTGACGAAAAGGCAGAAAATCAGGCCGTATAATTAAGTAAGCCATGGATCCATATGATAATGATTCAAATTAATACGACTTATTTGAATACTTAAAAGATTTTTATTACACCGGAACTTGAGATTAGCATCCAAATGTGATTTAAGGGGCTTGCTAATATGTCCCTTATCAGGTATATCAATATAATTTTAGAGAATATAGCATATTTCAAAGATAATATTGTATCTTTGAACTTTCCTAGTAATAACAAAGTAACACTTCTTTATTGTGTCTTCTGCTCAATCTTTTTCTGGGCTTAATTGTTCTGGGGCTCCAATTATTTGGAGCCCAATTGTCGTGGGGACCAATTGTCTTGAGCCCAAATGTCGGCGGGCCCAATTGTCCTGGTCCCAACTGTCGGTGCACCTTAGGAACAACAGGACATACTTGAAATCAACAGGACACATTCAGGATCAAGAGCTTAGAGGACACATATAGCAACAAGTAGCACATATGAATAGAGTTCATACATAGAAACAAGAAGACATTATAAACAACAATAAAACGCATTTCATTTTGTTACATATATATGGAAAGTAGAATTATCCAAGCGAATTAATGTAATCAGCATTAGCTATAGGTAGTAACAATTTTTCTAATTTTTTGTCTCATATTCTAATATTTAAAATTGATAAACTATAATATAGATAGCTGTAATAGAAAGACTGTATCTAACAAACAACTATTGGTCATAAAATTCATTGTCAGGTTTTTCACCCTTCTCCTGATGATGAATAGAAAGATTTCTATTTGAAAGCTTGAAACCATAAATACCTTCAACGCTGAGTTTGAATAACCTCTGTTATTATGAATTTCCCGTTGAGTATGAATAGCTTCAATCAAATGTAATGAGTCTAATGACTGTTGGTCATACTTATTATTAGGGCTGGGACAATATGCTCTTAAAGCTATAGATCCAAAAAATACCATAGACGAAACTAAATGAAATGGTATCGAATACTAAATACAGCTGGTTTAGAACGATTCAATAGTTGCGAAACCTATTATCAAATGTAGGGTAAGTTAAAAATTATCGGTCGGTCCCACATCTTCGGTCATAAAATAAAAAAACGATGTATGTAATAATAATTATTTTACATTCATTTTAATTGGTATTCATGATACCTGCAGCTATCATAGATATCAACAGCTACAATAAAATAATTAGTATTGTTATGCTATCGGTTTTTCTTATCTTATTTGATCGAAGATGTGACACTGACCGATAATTCGTAACTTACCCTACGACCCTACCTACCTACTGAGTATAGCTGACCATACAAACGCTTGTATTATTTATAGACATTTTTCTTTATTCCACTATATAAATTACACTAAATATATGCTTATTAATATCTTTAAATAATAATAAACGGATCATAAGGAAAGACCATCTGAATAATTTAATAATATTAAGGTGTAAAGTGTTATTTTTTTCGTCAATTTATGTGGTGCTGTTTAGTGTGTCAATTCGTTCACACAAAGAACTTGGCAAATAACTCATCTCAAATTATTTAAAAATTCCACAATTATATGATGCTGAAATATTAGTGTCTAATAAAAATTTAAAATAATCTAAATCAAAGTTATTATAAACTAATATTATGAATTAGAAAAATCTTTTAATGCGTGAAACTTGCTCTACCAGCCCATACCTATTTGCAGAAATAAAGATCACGTGAACGCTAAAAGAACAAATTTCATCAGTTCACTTTATAGGTAATCTTCAAATAATCCATAAGAGGACTTAAACATCTTATAGACTTAAAAATTGTCAAAAGGATAATATCTCAATAAGAATAAACAGTTCATAAAGAAAGACTTTATGTAGAAATTAAAGAATATCAAGAACAGAATGCCTAGTTACTTTTCAGTAAATTATACAATATAGCTACCTATAAATTTTCAAAATTGGACCGTCATCCTTAAGTGAACAAATTTCATCATTTCACTTTATAAGCTACAATTAATAATTGAATATTTGCAAAGATAACATCTTATTAATAAGAATCGACACTTAATAAAGAAAGACTGTGTAGACATTAAAGAAACTCAAGAAATGAATGCCTATTTGACATAGTAATACTACTATATTTATTTTATATATTGGACCGTCACCTTGAATTGAACAAATTTCGTCAGTTTACTTTGTAAGATACAAATAATCATTAAATATTTGCAAAACTGATATTTTAATAAGAATAAACATACTTATCTTGGAGAAAGACTATGTGTAGACATAAAAATTTTTTTAAAACATTAAATAATATCAATGCCTAGTTATTTTTCAGTAATAGTTAGGTACTGAACGTACGGAAGGTGCATTAACATACACTTATTTACTTATTTAGTGTGCTAAATTTGAAATTATAATATTTCAGACTTGAACAACCTAGAGTTCACTTTTATTTTATTGAAATTCATATACCACAATAACACATTAGTTATAGAGGGAGATCTGATATCGTTTTGATTTTAGACGTAGGTACGTACGTACCTAACAATATGACGCTTGTAAAGGGTAAAATTAAATAGAAGATATATCGAATGCAATTGAAATTGAATAATTAAACCCCTTTATACAGAAATAAGAAGATAATGATTGATAACTTTATATTCGGATTTAAAAAAAATCCGTTATCAAAACGATTATTAGTATACCTATTTTCTATAAATATCTAGGCAAACTTACCAAAAGATTAATTGAGATAACCTTATATAATGTATATATAATAATCATATTCAATCTGAATCTAAATTAAAATGAGCATAATAAACCTGATTCCTTTTGAAATTTTCAGTTAAATATCAACTCAATTTATGAAGCGCTGTTGCTGTTTGTGCTAAATTTCACTTATTTTCATTTTCAAATAACTCACAGTACTTGTCTCTTATTGGCCAATCATATACTTCCATAGCCAATCAGTGAGCTAGTAACTTTAGTACACAATATCCCAAACAACTTATCGGCAAGGAACAATATTCTTAAAAGTTTAGACGTTACAATTTTATGCGTTAGTTCATTATTCTTATTTGTCGTATTTTTATTACCAGTAACCTTTTGTTTTATAACCTTAAAATCATATTCGGTGAATACATTATCTTTATACTATTATTCGTTAAAATTAGGTTTTTTAGAATGTTATAACTTTAAAAAAATATATTTAAGAATCGTATTTTTATAAACATTATTCTAAAAAACATAACCATAACAGTCAATATTTTTATTTTCTTATTCGCAATATTGTATATTCTTAGAATTATAACTTAAGAACATATATTTTAAAAACTATACTCATAGTGTTAGTAACTATATAATTTCTAACCTTAGAAGTGCCACCCGACGAAACTGTGAAACCGTCCGATAAATCATAATTTACCCTGATCAGACTAATTTTTCGATATGGGGTGAAAACTCAATTGCCGTAACTCTCCATTCACCGTTTCCTAATAATATCATTCAATGACCGGTGTAGATGTGTGATTGGCAACTGGGCATTCACCTTACACTGAAAAAAGTACGAGTCAAATTGACTCAAAATTTGTGTTTTCAGTTTGACCCAAAACTGGGTCAAAAATGTGAGTCAATTTGACTCATCCTAATTTTACTCAAAAAAAGGTCATACCGACTCCTAATTCATAGTCAAATTGACTCTGGTAGACTCAATCAAGAAAAAGACTCCAATATTGGAATTCCAAACGACGAGTCAGGCTGACTCACATTTTTCTAATGTACCAACATGTTTATTTATCTTACCTCTCACGAAGATGGAAATAATAAGAAGATGGAGAGTAATAACAGACGATGATCTCTTTTTCAAAAACATTTTCTTTGATAATTTTCAATAGGAACTTTTGTTATTCTTTTCAATTTTCCTCACTGTGTTCATCACCAAAGTTTTTCACTTTGAAACTCATAATTACACTTTTTCTGGAAATGAGAAACTGGTTTATGACGAGAACTACCAAGCAGTCAATGTGACTTGTTGTTATTATTCAGACATCTCATTAATTATTATTGGTAGGTTGCTCATTTTTAATTATTAAAACAACGAGACACTTTATTTTTATTTTAAATTGTATCCATGATACTTTCAGGTATCCTTGTATCAATCAGGTATCATGTGTACCTTCTGGTATCATGGGTACCTTCTGGTATCATGGATACCAATCAAAATAACGAATTACTGTCCTGTTATATTAACAATTTAAATTCCAAGTATCTACCAATGATAATTTATGTTTGAAAAGTAACAACCAGTCAAAATAACTGCTCGATATTCCTTGTGTTAAGTTTTGTATCTTTAGACTATTGATTAGTTTCCTCAATGCATTTGCCTGGCCATTAATTTTCTGCGACTATTGAGAAACTCGTAAATAACTCTGACAGCCGCGGTGACACTTTTTTTATTTATTCCCCCCAAGTTTGGGTGTGGGTGAAAATAACCTAAAACTGCCTACTGTGACGTATAGGATGCCATTTGGGATAAACACTTTTCTTGATTGGAATATATTGGACTTTACCACACGTTCGCAGGTTATTTTTAAAGGTGCAAATCAATTTTAGTCAAAATCTATTTTTTATTTTCATTATTTGATTTTTTTAATATTGTTGATTTAACATGTAAAAAATAGGGTAAAAATATTAGTTTAGATATTTTACAGAGTGTAATATTGTATTATATTTATTTTTTTATATTTTTAGTATATAAAAAAAGTGTTTTTTCTTAAATAATCCATGAATAAGAAGTAACATTTATAAGTAAATTGCCAAAGAACATTTAAAAATACAATGTAAATGACACTATTTTCGTAATCCGGCCGAAAGTTGGAGAGAATTATGTCCAAGTTTGAGAACACTAAGGACCTGCAAAGGATAACACTAAGGACCTACAAAGGAAAGTGCCACAAAGTAAGCCATAACTGACACCATTCAATATACTGACTACAGTTCGCGATCGTACCTTAACGATTTCAACGGCACACAGGCTTATCGTGCCGCCTCTGACCGATATCTCACTTCACAGACATCTTTGTACAACCTTAGACTCTAGAGAGGGTAGCTAAGGCTTTCCAGAGGGTAATAGAGGCCATTTAACGAGGGAATGGTATATGCGTCACTTGGAGGAGGTCTCTGCGATACACCCTCACTCTAGGGAAGTCTCACGCCAACTAACACGAACTGAGCGCCATCCAGCTGCCTCAGTGAGAGTGGCTGAGCAGTCAATCATCTTCAGCCACTCGCCAATCAGCCATGTCGCACATCCGCTACCTACCGGCCATTTCCATCTTATTATTATAATATACCGAGCCAAAAGAGTATCCTTGATACGGATCGTGTTATTGTGGCTACCAGATCGCGTATCATGGCTACAGAAAGGGAGAAACGTAGCATTGTTTGATGAAACAAGCAAACGCAGACAAGTACTCCATTATAGTAATTGTGATCCGCCGAATAGATAAGTTTGCTTAGGCGCGTTCACGGAAATAATTACGATGAAACTTGTGCCGGGGATACAGTAGCTGACTAATGTACTCTCCTTGATGATATGGCACAGAAAGGATCCGGGGAAAGGGAGCAAAGGAGAGCTATGAAAGGGTGGCAATAAATGTGTATTAACGAATTATGAAATTATCGAATTTATAAACTCTATTTTTTCGAATGGCTCGATAACTAGATTACAAAAGATAAAAGAAAAGTAAGTCAGTTAATGTTTCAAGGTGCTTTCTTGACGGTACGCTTTCTTCCTTCAGAGGCTTTGTAGTTTTTATTAGCGTTGATAGAGGTCGCTGTGATGCAATTAAGGGTCACCAAAAATGCATAAAAAGCAGCTGTTCGACTTTGTCCTTCTTTGAACACATGAACTGATATTGAGTTTAAACTGAAAAAAGAGAGACTGTAGTGCTACAGTGATAGTGGTACTGTAGTGCTACAGTGATAGTGGTACTGTAGTGTTACAGTGATAGGGGTACTGTAGTGCTACAGTGATAGTAGTACTATAGTGCTACAGGGATAGTGGTACTATAGTGCTACAGTGATAGTGGTACTATAGTGCTACAGTGATAGTGGTACTGTAGTGTTACAGTGATAGTGGTACTATAGTGCTACAGTGATAGTGGTACTGTAGTGCTACAGTGATAGTGGTACTGTAGTGTTACAGTGATAGTGGTACTGTAGTGCTACAGTGATAGTGGTACTGTAGTGCTACAGTGATAGGGTACTGTAGTGTTACAGTGAAGTGATATTAGTTCTAATATTATAATTTTACAGTATTCTATAGAAAAATAGTTATATTCTTCAATATTATTGATTAAATTTTTGCCAAATTATATTTTTTAAGGACATATAATGGATACAGTATGTCGACATAAATTGTTTACACTGCCATTGCATATAAGTATTTGTATAATTCTTTAATTATTACATATAATAGCTATTACTTATCTCTTGCACCATTATTATACATATTATTGTACTAGAATAATACAGAATAAAATAATTATATATATTCAGTTGCAGTTGCCCAAAGGATTCATTTTTATTGGACTCACTGTACAATCACTTGTAATGCAAATAGATATCTATAATATTCATTATATATTCTTCACCATGGTATGCATAATGCAATGGCTTACTAATGAATACATAACTTGCAATATTAAAGATCTGGCAGATCCCTTCATATTCCAAACTGATAAACCAGTTGATGGAATTGGTATTTATGTCCAAAGTTTTCCATCCATCTTTCCAGTGAGATGAAAAATAGTAGAGTTTAGGAAGTTTAAATGTGGTGGAAAAATAGCAACGTACGTGCTGTAGGTAGCACCTTGGAAGATTAAACATGATTTACATTTTTAATCTAGTAACTGAAATAATATTAGTGAACTGCGTGGATTTTTTGAAAATTTGGGTAACTGAAATATTATTAGTGAACTCCGTGGATTTTTTTTGAGAATTTGGGTAACTTAAATATTATTAGTGTTTTTAAACCAGAATTTGGGTCAGTTGGAAATTGCTATAAAAAGTGTTCGAAATATACTAGCAATTATGATTTAAAAAATCGATATGGAAATAATGGATACTCTAAATTATGTATGAAAAATTAAATATTTATCATCTCCATGGAAGATACTTATACATATAATTTCTGAACTAGTTGGCAAATAAATGTTTTATGACACAGTTACCCGGTTACCACCAAAAAGTTATTTTTTTTAATCAATTTCATTTAATGTTATACTTAAATCTAAATGAAATCAAATGACGTAGAATTTTTCGTGATGGAATTTTCCAACGGTGGAGTTTACCTAGAACCAAAAATGTCTATAATAAAACAATTATTTTAAGTTTAATATTAAAATGCTGTCTATTACGAAATAGTCCATCACTTTAAACATTAACACTTCAAACAAATTCTTAAATAAGGTGCTATTTATTAGAAATCCACACACTCCGTGGTGTAAATTTACCCCACCCTCCTCCGTGGTGGAAATTTACTCCAATCCCGAGTAACTCAGTCATTAATGTTTTTATTATGTCATTAATATAGTTGGCAGGAGTGACGTCATTTCAGCCTCTGGGATAAATGACGCCATTTTTTATATTAATTCTTTTGTACCAACTTTGATATCTTAGTTAATGTGTTCATTGTTGGTTATAACATCTATGAAAAAATTCAGTAGTCATATCAATTCGCTCTTGAGTATGTTATTATACATAATTCATTCTTTTTAAATTTTTGATAAAAATCTATTAATTTTGATTTTATAAAAGTTTATTTTCAATATGATGTTATTTTCAATATGATTTTATTCTATTTTTTATTTTTTAAAGTATATTATTTATTTTGAACTTAATTAAGGATATATTTCGTAATTTGTAGATCGATTATTTTAATTTAGGTATTACCTCTATCAAAACATAGCTTTTCTGCATCCATGAGCATTGTCACAGACTGGTGGTAGGTAACTTTGATCATTGAGCCACTTTACTTTCTGACTGCTTCTTCCAGTCCCTTGTATTTAATTTCCTTTTGACGTCAGCGATATGGCCTTTGGATCCAAAACAAACGTTATACCCTTTGTTAAATAATTTAAATAAATATATTTAAACCCTCTACTAAGTTATTTAAATTATTATATTTTATATAGTTTATCGTCTCTTCCAAATTGGAATATTATAATAAAAGATATGATCATCTATCTACGACAATAAATTAATAGACGATTATCCAATCTTAATTTATCATTAGTTTTATAGTCTATTGCCTGATATAAACGATACGAATAGTACGAAGATATCTGAAATTATATTCTACGATAAAATACGTAATGAACAATAACAGACAATCTACCTATAGTATTTTTTATCTGGGTTTGATGTTTTCTTCAATGGAAGTTGAGACTCAATCTGTTAACCCCGCCATAAAATGTGGATATCTTCTGTGTCCTCTTTTTAATTTGTCTGTCAGAAAAGAGGGCAGTGAAGTGAATAGTGAGGGGAATAGTCTCACTAGAGAGGATAACAAAACAGATATTGGTGAGAGAAAATAAAGAGGCTAGAGAAGGAAAGGGGATAGAGGAGGTGAGAAAGAGGGGAAAATAGAGGGATGATACGTATGAGAGAGAAGAAGATATGAGAAAAAAGGCGATGGAAGAGGGGAAATAAGAAGTGAGATAGGAAGGGAAAGAGGAAAGAAGAGGGGTAATATTGAATATTAGAAGAGGGGAAATATTGAATATTAGAAGAGGGGAAATATTGAATATTAGAAAAGGCGAAATATTGAATATTATCAGATGGAAAATATCTGTTTCTGCACGTAACATCATAATTTTTATTTTTATTGTAAATAAAAGTTATTTTCCTCATTATGTAGAATATAAAATAGATACTTCATAATTAACCAAATAATATGGCATTAATTCACGCTATTTGAAGTCGTGTTATTGCTTTTAATTAGCAACACTTTTAATGAGCAACTGCAACAAAAGTGCTCTTATTTAACATTTAAGTTGTGGTAATTAGCGATGCGGAATTAGGGCAGTAGTCTAAAAAGGGAGCTATGTGCAGTCTACGGAAGATAAATCTGTTATAGTTAGGTAAAGGGGGGGAGGGGGGCAAAAATGCTAATGAAGGGGGGTTTGGGAGGGAGAATTCAGGAATAATCATTTGTCATCTTACTATCTTCCTCTATCTTTCTTTCTCGTTTTCTAATTATTCTAATCGTTATTTAATGAAGGAAGAATGAACGAAAAGAAATAAATCGTTATTTGAAATTGTATTTGTTGCCCCAGGAACTTTTTTCTGAGATTCTGAAGGGCAAAGTAGGGTGCGTTATTTGGACTGTGAACTGTTGTAATTTGGATCATTGAAATTGCATAATTTATTGAATATATAACTTCTAAAACTAAATGAAGTTTAGAGGATAGCGCTAGAGTTATGCTCTTCAACTACGAGGTATTAGATTTTGTGTTAGGTAGACTCGTAGGCTTCATTTACTATCACCTCTTCATTTTCCTCTTAGATTTTGTGTTAGTTAGACTCGTAGGCTTCATTTACTATCACCTCTTCATTTTCCTCTTAGATTTTGTGTTAGTTAGACTCGTAGGCTTCATTTACTATCACCTCTTCATTTTCCTCTTAGATTTTGTGTTAGTTAGACTCGTAGGCTTCATTTACTATCACCTCTTCATTTTCCTCTTATATTTTGTGTTAGGTAGACTCGTAGGCTTCATTTACTATCACCTCTTCATTTTCCTCTTATATTTTGTGTTAGGTCGGCTCTTAGGCTTCATTTATTATCACCTCTTCATTTTCCTCTTCGATCCTTGAGTGCAGCCACCAATGCTTGTGTTCCTTTTCGTCACATTCCTTGTTAGATGACTGCATTCACCGAGTAGCTTTTCTGCATCCATTAGCATTGTCACTGACTGGTGGTAGGTGGCTTTGTTCATGGAGCCAATTGTTGTTCTTATTAATGTATCACTAGAAATGTATAACAGTCAATTTGACTGCATTTTATTATTCAAACACTTCTATCTCATAAACTGCTATTGGTGGATGCTTGAAATTTTCCAATTTTTAATACAAAGAGACACAGAATGATGGTGTGAGATATCGATGAAATTGAGTGTATAGTTTTTCTTAAATAACTCCTTTTATGCACCTTCTTACACTATCGAATTAGTGAATACTTATTTTGATTGAAAAAGACGAAAACAAGTTGTGAAATCCAACGTGTGCCAAACAACGTGAGACTTGTGTTAGTAAGTGCTTCTTCAACATGTTTGCAAAATTGATGAACAGTCATTTTGATTGATTGGTATAGTGCTTGATCGTTCTTTTTAATTCTTTAATAAAAAAATATTTACTAAAAGTAATGTCACAAAATGTGCTGGATCTTTCCATATAACGACTACCACCAAATTTGATATAATTTTTTATATGTATTTTTGTCCATATAAGGCAAGAAGAAAGATGATGATGAGGGTTAGAAGTTATTCATATGCTGTGTATTACTGAAGGATTGAGAATTTTGAAAAAACTCGTGTTTTTCATTGAAATTATTCAAACATTATATATTTTTTACTTGAAAATGTAATGTAGTTCGTTGTATCCGCTAGTTTGTTATACTACACACTTCATGATTTATTAATGACCTGGCAGGGGAGGGGGGCTCTGGGGGCGGCACGTCCCCCTAAATACACATATCGAATATTTTCAGCTTCCGTGATATTTTCCATTTATTACTTCAATGCTGATATATGTGTAATGGGAGATCAATCATTGAGTGTGCAGTACAACAAACTAGCGGATACAAAAAACTACATTAGTTTCATGTAAAATATCTATAATGCTCGCGTCGAAAAGGAACTATTTGTCTAAATATTGTTATATTTCATGGAAAAATTATAAAATTATTCCCCTTCTTTATTTTTTTTTATTTTTTTTTTATTTTTAAAAAGACAATATTTTTCCATTAAAAACAAGAAGGATAAAATCTTTACAGAAGAGGAAATTCCTTCAGGAACTACGAGTGAGGGGTCGAGTTCCCTGAAGGGGTGGACCCGACCCTCTAAAACCTCTCCTTCGCGGCTGAGAGGATGCTGAAGGCATTCCCTCTCTGGATCGCAAGAGCCATTCGCTGTTGGAACCAGGCAGACTCCCTTGGATCATTCGTTGTCTCAACAAGGCGTCTACCTATGGACTTCATGATTAAGGAGGTCGTTCTACCGTACGCTCCTGTGGTCTCTATAGCAATTGGCTCAAATATGTATGCATCTCCAAGGGCGAAGTATTTCTGACGTTTACGGTTCTCCGCAGCCCCGGCAGCTGATCCGGCCTCAACTGCGGAATCATTGAGGTGTGTCTCGGCAAATGTGTCGACACACGTGCAATCCCAAATCAGACTCTTTCAATTCATGTAAGGAAACACAGTAATACCATCTGGGCGTTTACCATCACCTCTGTCAAGTCCAGGAGGCTCAAGTACTGAAGGGAGTCCTGCTCTCTGCAAAGCCCGTTTTACCACATCATTCATTGCTGCATGTCTTGGGTGACGCACAGAACTGTACCTTCAAGACAGGCCATGCAGTCCTCTGACATCCATCCCACTGCCACAGCGGCAAGAATGAAGTTCACAAACTCTGGCACCAACTCTGAGAGCAATGGCTTCCCTCAGGACCTCTGGATCGAGCTGTGTACCCAATGACGGTATGGGAATCGCGTTCAACCACACTCCAGTTTCTTTAAGAGATGCAGATAATAGTCGTGCCCTTGCCACCTGATCAGCTCTAGCCAACAGACTCTCCATTAATGAATGAGCCCGTGGTGTATCCCATTCTTTTTGACTGGACTCATGGACTGGTACCGGGAGACCAGCCTGTAAACCCTGCCTCCATGTCCCAACTGCATCCGTAAGCTCTCCGGTATCGACTACATTAATATTAGAAAGAATAGTTTCAACCAAATCACTCACAGAATACATTGAAGACACAAAAGCAGGCAAGGCAATATCTCCAGCTCTCCTACAAGCTAGTCCACCAAGGCCAACCGGTAAAGTTGCCTGAACCCAAGAATCAGCTGACATCTCTACATTGGTCACACTGGCAACGGCTGATCTAAGTGATTCATCAAAGCAGCTAAGTTCGACTACGTGCTTGTAAGCTGGAGAAGCCCGCAGAACATATTGTAGCTTCGGGATGGAGAAAACATTTCAAAACAAAAAGAAGACTTGATGGTTATCCACCACCCGCAATCGAGAGACCATGAGATCCAGATCTTCTTTCTTCCTTAAAATCTCCTCGGGGATACCCAAGTCACTTATAGGCGCACCCTTCTTTATTATTTTTTATATTAATCTTATGCTACCTTTTGTAATTATTATATAAATTTTCAATGAAAACACGAGTTTTTCCAAAGTTCTCAGTCCTTCAGTAATACATAGGAAATAAATAACATCAAAACCCTTATATCTCAAAAACTATTAGTTTCTACAAAAAAACGATTATGATTTTTGAATTCTATGGACTAAAGTGCATAAGAAAAATTTGATTTAAATTAAATTTGGTAGGGGTCGTGTGGGAGTGGGAACGATCATATGGTTCTAGCTACCTCAATTTAATTTATAATTATTGATTAATAATGAATAGCAGAAATAGTCAATATATAGCTAATTATAATACTATATAAAAAGCAGTCATTTTGACTGTTTTTAGTATTTCAAAAGCGTGGTAGTTCTTATTCTAATGCTAATTGATTATTTTCCATAAACTGTTTTCAACAGTATAGCAGAATTTTTGTTAGAAAACGAATTCAATATAAAAAAATTGCCGTTAAAATGAAAATCTACAGCAAGAACACATTTAAAAGTGGTTTTGAAATCGCATTGCGAGACAATACCCAAGCAGTCAATTTGTTCTTGCATTTAAGTGTCTACTTAGAGGGTTACTATTGGCTGGAACTGTGGAAGTAGCTAATAAAAAGCATGGAAAAGAGTTCATGAGGAATTGCAAGAAGTGGTATATGTTGTCAGGCAAAGTTTTGTGTTTGGCTAATGTTTATTTGTTTTTTTATAGATCGAGTTGTTGATTTGCATCTATTATTTCGTTAGGCTGAGTTCTTAATTATCGGTCAGTGCTACATCTTCGGACATAAAAGAAAAAACACTGTGTAATAACTTAAATTAAAATTATATATAGCATTATTCAGATACTCAACATATGTTTTCCTGAAATAGAAATCCAAATAGTATATCATCATCAA
Organism: Caprella mutica; assembly: GCA_947561585.1. Taxonomy (NCBI): domain Eukaryota; kingdom Metazoa; phylum Arthropoda; class Malacostraca; order Amphipoda; family Caprellidae; genus Caprella; species Caprella mutica. The sequence goes on along the minus strand of CANNZV010001866.1, from coordinate 124,557 downwards.
AGGGAGATATATTATATACATACGAAGAATAATATATCAGTCAGCTCACCAACAAAGTTCTACCTTGAAATCTAAGAATCAATACCTCTAAGTAAATATAACTAACCGTTTAATTACATTACCCCAAAACTTCCCCCAGTTTCTTTGTTTCTCCCTAAGACTGTGCCTATAATTCCCTAAACTTTACTACTCTGTAGCCTTTGTTTAAATGTGATTAATGGTATAAATTAATTTGGAGGTATACTTTAATGCACGCTTTTATAACTCAATAATCGAGAACATTTAATATATAAAGAAGTATATGAATACACGTAGAGGTGAATAATAGTGTAGGGTATGTTCCGTGTTATCGAGCGGTTTCACATTTTCGCTAAAAAAAAATTATATAATAATTCTAAATTAACTAAGACTTTCTGAATATTTTTAGTTAATTTATGATCGTAAATGTAGACTGTCTCATAACACAGAACTTGCCCTACATACTGATTGATTAGTTTTAAGTTACGATTTTAAACAAAAAGTCACAAACTTTATGAATAAAATAGGATTATTCTATCAAAATTTTAATTTATTTGAAAAAGTTTTTAGAACTTCATTTCACTGACTGAAATATTTAATAATGATGAAAATCTATTCCATTAAACATCCCTGCAATTTATTATAATGTGTTTGTTTTTCTGTTTTCAATATAGTTATTAACATATAATAATTCATTTAATGTCTCCAATACTTATATAGAACTTTGTCATCGATTGAAAAATTTACTATTAGAAAGTTACGAACTGATGTCGGAACTGATTAGTGTACCGTCTAGCTCACAGTGCACCGTGTACTTTCTTCATGTAGCTCACAGTGTACCATGTAGCTCACTGTGTACCATGTAGCTCACAGTGTACCATGTACCTCACATTGTACCGTGTAGCTCACAGTGTACCATGTACCTCACATTGTACCGTGTACCTCACAGTGTACCATGTACCTCACATTGTACCGTGTAGCTCACAGTGTACCATGTACCTCACATTGTACCGTGTACCTCACAGTGTACCGTGTGCCTCACAGTGTACCATGTAGCCCACAGTGTACCATGTAGCCCACAGTGTACCATGTACCTCACAGTGTACCATGTAGCTCACAGTGTACCATTTAGCTCACAGTGTACCATGTAGCTCACAGTGTACCATGTTATCCTTACTTGTTCCTAGGATTACTCATTCAATCGTTTGGTTTTAGAATGAAAACGATAGCGTCGTGGGAATTTGATGGCCTGGAATAGTAATCTGTGGATTTTATTGGATACTTTGTACCTATTTGGTAATCTGTGGATTTTATTGGATACTTTGTACCTATTTGGTAATCTGTGGATTTTATTGGATACTTTGTACCTATTTGGTAATCTGTGGATTTTATTGGATACTTTGTACCTATTTGGTAATCTGTGGATTTTATTGGATACTTTGTACCTATTTGGTAATCTGTGGATTTTATTGGATACTTTGTACCTATTTGGTAATCTGTGGATTTTATTGGATACTTTGTACCTATTTGGTAATCTGTGGATTTTATTGGATACTTTGTACCTATTTGGTAATCTGTGGATTTTATTGGATACTTTGTACCTATTTGGTAATCTGTGGATTTTATTGGATACTTTGTACCTATTTGGTAATCTGTGGATTTTATTGGATACTTTGTACCTATTTGGTAATCTGTGGATTTTATTGGATACTAAGTACCTATTTGGTAATCTGTGGATTTTATTGGATACTTTGTACCTATTTGGTAATCTGTTGATTTTATTGGATACTTTGTACCTATTTGGTAATCTGTGGATTTTATTGGATACTTTGTACCTATTTGGTAATCTGTGGATTGTATTGGATAATTTGTACCTATTTGGTAATCTGTGGATTTTATTGGATACTTTGTACCTATTTGGTAATCTGTGGATTTTATTGGATACTTTGTACCTATTTGGTAATCTTTAGATTTTATTACTCACTTTGTATTTCATTACTTTTCCACAGTATTTCCACTCACTAAATGTGGTTGTGTAAGTAAAAGATGTGACACAAAAATGACATGCAAAAGCTGCCATAAAAAATAATTACTGACCCAAATATGATAAGCAAGGGGGTGACACACTCAATCACCGGTCACCCAGTTATAGTTCCTTTGAAGAATTATAAAATGGGCCAAACATTCATTACAGTTTGTTGGTTTTTCATATTTCAAAAGACTTGTGTTTAATGGAGTCCTTGTAATGGGGGTATGACTCTATTACCGTTAGCTCTGTTAGTATTAGCGTAATGACTGTGAATACCTGGAATGAATTTACCTTAGAGGTTTGGATTGGTATTATACTGAAAAATATTAATATTAAAAAATGTTGAAACTGAAGACTTGAACTGAAAAAATATTTTTGAAAATATAAATGAAAAACCAACTGGAAAATAAAACTGAGATTTAGCTGAAAATAAACTAAACAGTTCCAACTGAAAAAAGATTCAATAAAAAAAAATTTAATCTGAAAAAAGTTAAACTTATATATATCAGTAGGGCTACAGATTAGGAATCTCTCAATTACTAATGAAAATTAAATTATGAAATATCAAATAGCGAACTAATTCAGAGAGTTTAAACTAATATAGATAAATTACTAATTAATAACACCTTACGACCAACATTATTTTTGTGAATTAAAATATGATGAACAACTTCTAATGTGTCTACTGTAGTTACTATTCTAACTACTTTTTATATGTTGAAAATTTTCTAAACATGTGACGCGATAGTCACATTCGTCACTAGTCTCCGCACTTTCAATTTATCACAGCAAAGTTATTAGTAAAGGATCTTTCTTCTTGCCTTTCTTCTTGCCTTTCTTCTTAGCTTTCTTCTTGCCTAGTTTCTTGCCTTTCTTCTTAGCTTTCTTCTTGCCTTTCTTCTTGTCTTTCTTCTTTCCTTCCTTCTTACCTTCCTTCTTACCTTTCTTTTTACCTTTATTCTTACCTTCCTTCTTACCTTTCTTCTTACCTTTCTTTTTACCTTTCTTCTTATCTTCCTTCTTACCTTCCTTCTTACCTTTCTTCTTACCATCCTTCTTGCCTTTCTTCTTACCTTTCTTCTTACCTTCCTTCTTACCTTTCTTCTTACCTTCCTTCTTACCTTCCTTCTTACCTTCCTTCTTACCTTCCTTCTTACCTTTCTTTTTACCTTTATTCTTACCTTCCTTCTTACCTTCCTTCTTACCTTTCTTTTTACCTTTCTTTTTGCCTTTCTTTTTACCTTTCTTCTTGCCTTTCTTCTTACCTTTCTTTTTGCCTTTCTTCTTGCCTTTCTTCTTGCCTTTCTTCTTACCTTTCTTTTTGCCTTTCTTCTTGCCTTTCTTCTTGCCTTTCTTCTTACCTTTCTTTTTGCCTTTCTTCTTGCCTTTCTTCTTGCCATTCTTCTTACCTTTCTTTTTGCCTTTCTTCTTGCCTTTCTTCTTGCCTTTCTTCTTACCTTTCTTTTTGCCTTTCTTCTTGCCTTTCTTCTTGCCTTTCTTCTTACCTTTCTTTTTGCCTTTCTTCTTGCCTTTCTTCTTGCCTTTCTTCTTACCTTTCTTTTTGCCTTTCTTTTTGCCTTTCTTCTTGCCTTTCTTCTTGCCTTTCTTCTTACCTTTCTTTTTGCCTTTCTTCTTGCCTTTCTTCTTGCCTTTCTTCTTACCTTTCTTTTTGCCTTTCTTCTTGCCTTTCTTCTTACCTTTCTTTTTGCCTTTCTTCTTGCCTTTCTTCTTGCCTTTCTTTTTGCCTTTCTTCTTTACATCACTCATCTAATCCGCAGAATACCCAAAGAATATCCACAGAATATCCAAAGAATATCCACAGAATAAACACAGAATATCCACAGATTATCCAAAAAATAACCACAGAATATCCACGGAATATCCACAAAATATCTACAGAATATCCACGGAATGTCCACAGAATATCCACAAAATATCTGCAGAATATCCACGGAATATCCACAGAATTTCCACAAAATATACACAGAATATGCACAGAATATCCACAGATTATCCACAGAATATCCAAAAAATAATCACAGAATATCAACAGAATATCCACAAAATATCCAAAGAATATCCACGGAATATACACGGAATATACACAGAATATCCAAAAAATAATCACAAAATATCCACAAAATATCCACAGAATATCAAAGGAATATCCACAGAATATCCACAGAATATCCAAAGAATATCCACGGAATATACACAGAATATCCACTGAATATCCACAGAATATACACATAATATCCACAAAATATCCACAGAATATCCATCTTTTTCTGCTTATCTGTTACAGTCTTTTTATGGAATATTTATTTCTGCATATGCGAGTGACTGCATTTATTAGACATATAGTTATTCATTTAGATTACATTATTTTGCATGGTAAATATAGTATTATATATATTAAATTACTATGCTTGGTTAATTTATTGTTATACATATACATTTCATTGCTATGCATTCTATATTTATTGTTATATATTTATATTTTGATTTATAAGCAATCAAAACATCGTTATTCATATAAATCACATAATTATACAATAAATCTGTAATTATCACTTTCATAGTTAGTTTGCCTACCTATATTTGTCTGTCTGTTGGAAATTATTTATAATCTAGATTGATAATTTTAAAAGAAATATTTACATCATCAGTCATAAAATTTAGATACTCTAGTCTTGACTCTACACTGAAAAAAAAAATACGAGTCAAATTGACTCAAAATTTTAGTTTTCAGTTTGTCCCAAAACTGACTCAAAAATGTGAGTCAATTTGACTCATCCTAATGTTTTACATAAAAACAAGTCATATTGACTCCTAATTCATAGTCAGATTGACTCAGGTAGAGTCAATCAAGAAAAAAGACTCCAATATTGGAGTTTTGCAGCCTTGACTCAAACGATGAGTCAGGTTGACTCGCAATTATTTTTAAGTGAATACCCTATGCTATAATATTATCGTCATTATTCAATGAATAACTTTGGTTAAATCTGAGGACTTGGACCATAACTTACATAGATAGTGATACAACTAAAAACACTTTTTTTTAATGAGCAGGTGCAAGTTCACTATTTTACATATATTTAATTATTATGCTGTAAGTATAAAGTTATTTATATGTATTCCATTATCACGTAATAATAAAAAGTACATAGATATTTGTCTTTATTTCAATATTATGCAGAAGTTATAGTTATTTATATATATTCCATTTTTATAAAGTAAATATATAATTACTCTTATACATGTCTATATGGTGACAGAAATTTTGCCCGGCGGAATTTTGCCCGGCAGATTTTTGCCCGGCGGAATATTGCCCGGCGGATTTTTGCCAGGGTGGAATTTTGCCAGGCGTATCTTTGCCCGGCGGAATTTTCCCCGTGGATTATATATCTCTAGGTTTAAATCGGTAAATTGTAAATTATAAGTATAAAATGTGAGATGCAACTTACATAAATGTAAAACGTTTTAATTTAACTTTAACATATTGTACTTTAACAAGTTTTAATTTAACCAATGTAAAATAGCCACGAAATTGAAAAATAAAATGAATTTGATTCTACTTAAAATAGTTACAGAACATATCTTTTAAATTGGACTGTTATACATTTTGACAGTAGTTTAGTTTGAAATAATACTATGTGGTTTGCTATTTTTAAAATACTATTATTTAGTCATCTTAACTGTTGTTTGCAATTCACGTACGACTTTCTTCACCTGTACAGTACTTCGTGACGAGATATGACTAAATGTTCATTGATATGTTCAATGATTTCATTAACGATTTCATAGTTTTCAATCTTACATTGAGTATTAATAGGATTTTTTTAAATAATGATATCTTTTCCACGTGAACTTCATATTATCCACGTCATTGTGAAAGGAATAAGACAATAGCTGTAATAGAGCAAACTTCAGGAACCAACTGATTACAATGAATGAATCTTCATCTTACTTTTTCAAGTCGCATAATACCATTCATAATAACTGTTAAATTGTAACAATTATAATAGTTTGTTTCTTAAATTATTGAAAATATAGATTTATTGTTAGTTAGGTTAACCTTACCTTTTCAATTACGGTGATAAGTGAATTCTAAAAGAATGTTAGAATATATGTATAACAGTTAAATTAAAAGATGTTCTGTAATGATTATGAGTAAATTCAAAATTAATTTTATTTTAATTTCCTTGGCTATTTAATATTAGTTAAATAAAACTTGTTATAGTACAATATGTTAAAGTTAAATTAAAACGTTTTATATTTATGTAAGTTGCATCTCACATTTTATACTTATAATTTACCAATTTATACCCAAAAATATATAATCAACTGGGAAAAATCCGCCGGGCAAAAATCCGCATGGCAAAATTCCACACTGGCAAAATTCCATCGGGCAATATTCCATCAGGCAATATTCCATCAGGCAATATTCCGCCGGGCAAAATTCCCCCGGGCAAAAGACCTAGAACCATCTATATATTATAGCTATTATCCACATAGTATATACATTTATATAAGTATCTATATTTTACACAATCAATATACAGTTGTTCCTTTATAATTGTGTATGCATTCATCACATTTCTTATACCCTATTATTGTCAATAGAATAATCAATGCTTCCGTTCCATTCTAATGAAATATTAATGAACCGCGGGAACAATGATTTATTCTGTTTCTTTAATTATAATCATTGGTGTAGACTGGAATTATTATATTCACAAAATAATACTAAACATATAATGTAATGTATGTGGAACACCGACTATTGGGCCCAAGACAATTTGGCCTCGACAGTTGGAGACACCGACAATTGGACACACCGACAATTGGACACACCGACAATTGGAGACACCGACAATTGGAGACACCGACAATTGGTCACACCGACAATTGGACACACCGACAATTGGTCACACCGACAATTGGTCACACCGACAATTGGTCACACCGACAATTGGTCACACCGACAATTGGTCACACCGACAATTGGAGACACCGATAATTGGACACACTGACAATTGGACACACCGACAATTGGACACACCGACAATTGGAGACACCGACAATTGGAGACACCGACAATTGGACACACCGACAATTGGACACACCGACAATTGGACACACCGACTATTGGACACACCGACAATTGGAGACACCGATAATTGGACACACTGACAATTGGACACACCGACAATTGGAGACACCGACAATTGGACACACCGACAATTGGACACACCGACAATTGGAGACACCGATAATTGGACACACTGACAATTGGACACACCGACAATAGGACGCACCGACAATTGGAGACACCGACAATTGGACACACCGACAATTGGTCACACCGAGAATTTGTCCCGCCGAAATTGGAGACACCGACAAATGGAGACACCGACAATTGATCACACTGACAATTGGACACACCGACAATTGGACACACCGACAATTGGACACACCGACAATTGGACACACCAACAATTGGACACACCGACAATTGGACACACCGACAATTGGAGACACTGACAATTGGACACACCGACAATTGGACACACCGACAATTGGGCTCCGGACAATTGGGCTCAAGACAATTGAGCCGAGTCTTCTGCAGTACCTCAATTGAAGACCACTGTTACTGTAAATACTAAGGTTTTGACAATATGCCTTTTGCATAAAAATATAATCTTGAGCATAATTAAAATAAAGAATACTCCTATATTGAAAAATATATTCTTTTCATTAGAACAAATTTTATTCATGAATAAATACTATTTCTTATGAAACTATTATATTTTTCTGTTTAGAGATAGACCATGTAAGGTAAAAATTTCATAGATGCGGTAAAATATACTCTATGTATATAAGTGAACTCCTGTGTAGTGAATGAGTTAGGATGTAGCCATTAGAAAATTGGAATATAGGCATTTTAGAAGAAGAAACAATAGAAAATATGATTGTAGGTAGGTACTTTAGAAGACTGTTACCCACCAAGACATGCCGAAATTATTGGAACATAATCTCATTTTATTCCAAAATCTGCTCAATTTTTCTTAGTTCAATGTAACGAATAACCTTTAAATGTTACCCATTTTATTACCTAAATATCACTATGACTGAACTTTGTCAGACGATGTACACTACACATTGGATCTAAATGACATGATTCAAGTTAATACGACTTATTTAAACTCTTAAAAGATTCCCAGTACACCGAAACGTGAGATTAGCATCCAAATGTGATTGAAGGGGCTTGCTAATTTATCCCTTATCAGGTTTATCGATAGAATTACAGCACTTTTTTGAATTGAGAATATAAAGCATATTTCAAAGATATTGTTGTCACAACCCTAGTAATGGCAAATTAACACTTCTTCATTGTGTCTGCTGCCAATTTTTTCTGAGTTCGATTGTCTTGGGCCAATTGGCGTCGGGCTCAATTGTCGGAGCCCAGTTGTCGGTCCTCGATGATATGTACATTGTATAGTTTATACTGTATAGTATGTGCACTATAGTGTGCATATTGTATAGTATATATTCTGTATAATTTACCAATTCAATACTATACAAACCTATGTTTCTATACACAATAAAAAACACTCTCTGTATACCATAATCTGTGTATAACACACCCTGTGTATACTATACTCCGTGTATACTAACTACACACACAGCGTATACTAACTACACACAGCGTATACTAACCACACACAGCGTATACTAACTACACACAGCGTATACTAACTACACACAGCGTATACTAACTACACACAGCATATACTAACCACACACAGCGTATACTAACTACACACAGCGTATACTAACTACACACAGCGTATACTAACTACACACAGCGTATACTAACTACACACAGCGTATACTAACTACACACAGCGTATACTAACTGCACACAGCGTATACTAACTACACACAGCGTATACTAACTACACACAGCGTATACTAACTACACACAGCGTATAGTCTCATTGATCCCTCACTATAATATTAATGTCTCGATATATTCCCTATTGTTGTCGTTAATTTTAAGTGTTCTGCCCTTAATGAGCTTTAATGACGTTAATTTTTATTGATGTTCTTTAATGTAGGCCCAACTGTTAGTTTGAACCTGGAATGTTTTGTAACCTCGTGCATGTTTTTTGATCTCGTCCATATTTTTTGACCTCGTGCATGTTTTTTGACCTCGTGCATGTTTTTTGACCTCGTGCATGTTTTTTGACCTCGTGCATGTTTTTTTCACCTCGTTTACATTTGATTCCCAGTCATTATATTTATTGCTTACATATTTATCATATAAATTATTATTTCATGAATTTTATATGTGACACAATTTCACATCTACTATTTATATAATAAATTAATTAATACATTTACCAGAAATTATAAAAGCTAAAAATGATTGCTGCAACAAATGAATTATTATTTCAGTTAGAATAACATTTTAAAACTCATTGCCCTTATATTTTTTAGTGTATTCTATTTAATATTAGTTCATTTATTATACAAAAGGCATAGACTGCCTTTATTACCATTCGCTCTTTTGACAAGTCAAATAAGTGTTGAACATGGCCAGTAATTATTTCTCCTGGAATTTATAACATTTTGAGAGTAAGTTTATCCATTTAGTTGTTTGTTTTAAGCTCTTTTCGCCATAACTTATGCTTGTTGTAGATTAAAACTCTTTTTATGGTAAATGATATACATATACTATTTACCATAAAAATGATTTGTATTCAATTCCACCTGTATAGCATAATGTTTGCAAGAGTTACGGTGAAAAAAGTTTAACTGAAAACTATAAACCAAACAACCCATGTTACTCCTCGATTATTATAAATAATTGCGAAACATGTTCCATTCTTATTTGACTTGTCATAAGTGCAAGATGTAATGTGAACGGAGTATGACCAGGAATCTAATGACCGTAAATCTAATGACCAAGAATCAAATGACCAGGAATTTAATGATCAGGAATCAAATGACCAAGAATCAAATGACCAGGAATCTAATGACCAGGAATCTAATGACCAGGAATCTAATGACCAGGAATCTAATGACCAGGAATCTAATGACCAGGAATCTAATGACCAGGAATCTAATGACCAGGAATCTAATGACCAGGAATCTAATGACCAGGAATCTAATGACCAGGAATCTAATGACCAGGAATCTAATGACCAGGAATCTAATGACCAGGAATCTAATGATCGAGAATCTAATGACTGGAATCAAATGACTGGGGATTAAATAATCGGGGATCAAATAACTGTCAATCAAATAACTGTCAATCAAATAACTGTCAATCAAATAACTGTCAATCAAATAACTGTCAATCAAATAACTGTCAATCAAATAACTGTCAATCAAATAACTGTCAATCAAATGACCTTGACTCATTCTTTTCACATATTATACTCAAGGAGAAAGTTATGGTGGTTTCATAGAAGATTGAAGGCTCGTTCACACACACCAGTGTTCTATCCGTGACGTGTCTTTTCAATGCTTTTTTAGCACTACGAAGATACGTTACTGAGCCCTACGTGTGTGAACGTGTCGAATAAACTTAAAGTAACGATACATATTTTATCACGGACACTGAAACACTGAGTGAACACGTCATGAATAGAACAAAAACTGATACGTGTGAACCAGCTTCAAGTTGTGTTCTTCATCTATATATTCAGTGGCACCACCATAATTTCTTCTCTGGGTGTAGTTTGATAATCTAAAAATAGACTTGAAGATTTGCGAAATAATTATAATTCATTTAAGAAATTGGAAGCTTGAAAAAGAAATTATCGTATTTTTTAATTAATATAAATTTATTTATATTGAAGTATTTTTCTATAAACTTCCCTATTTGAGTTGAACTAAATTATTATAGTTTTTTTAACCACATTCCACCTGTTCTTTTAACCACATTCTACCAGTTCTTTTAACCACATTCCACCTGTTCTTTTAACCACATTCTACCTGTTCTTTAAACCACATTCTACCTGTTCTTTTAACCACATTCTACCTGGTCTTTTAACCACATTCCACCTGTTCTTTTAACCACATTCTACCTGGTCTTTTAACCACATTCCACCTGTTCTTTTAACCACATTCTACCTGTTCTCTTAACCACATTCTACCTGTTCTCTAATTCAGGTTAGTTCCTGAGACTCTAACTAGTTTATGGGAATAGAACTGCTGGAACGTCTCTGGAAGAACGTGTCTTTGAGTATATAGGGACATGATGTCCTTCAATTAGACAGTCTTCACTTTATTATTTTACAGCTATTTTAATTATTAATATTGATCAAGAGGCACCCATGAGTATTGTCATTGACTTTGTTCATGGAGACACTTTCTTTTCTGACTACTTCTTCCAGTCCCTTCTATTTAATTTTCTTTGGAATTTGGTTCTGCATAAATTAAATTATAATTAGTGAATACTGATTTTATTTACTTAATTCTTCATTAAAATTTACAAGCGTCAATAGGTATATTTTCGTAATATAAAAGTATTTTGTGTTAGGTAGACCCGTATGTTTCATTTACTAACACCTCTTCATTTTCCTCTTAGATTTTTGTGTTAGGTTGACTTGTAGGCTTCATTTAGACATGTACTATCACCTCTTCATTTTCCTCTTTAATCCATGGGTGCTTGTGCTTGTGTCCCTTTTCGTCACATTCCTTGGTAAGTGACTGTAGCTTTTCTTCATCCATGAGCATTGTCAATTATGTTAGCAAATGAAATAAAATATAGAATTTGGAAGATTTTGTTTAAAATCAATCAAATTTAAACATCCCAAAAGAAAAAGTTATTGTCGGGCCATAGAAGATAACGTTTGGTTTCCCTCCATAACTTTCTCCCTTAATTTTCTATGGCCCCACCATAACTGTCTCTCCTAATCTTCTATGGCCCCACCATAACTTTCTCTCTTAATCTTCTATGGCCCCACCATAACTCTCTCTCAATCTTCTATGGCCCCACCATAACTTGCTCTCTCAATCTTCTATGGCCCCACCATAACTTTCTTTCTGGGCATTTCCTAACATTTATTTTTGTTTCTAGTAATACTTTAACACGGAGAGTTATTCTGGAGAGTTCTTTTTATATTTTTCTTTGTTTAATATTGAAATAAATCTCTTTATTCAACATTTCTTTCATTTTATTAGTACATAACTTATGCCATTAATTTACATTTACAGTGTAAATTATAAAAGCTATTGTATATGATGTACAGCTTTAGCTTATATAGTTTAGTATTAATATGTATATAGGTTCATCTATAATATGAAGAGAAATGTGTAATTTTATTAAAAATAATCATAATATAAAAATGAATAACAAAAAAGCGTGATAAAACAAGGTACTGTTCACTGTTTTACCCCTTCACTGTTTTACCCCTTCACTGTTTTACCCCTTCACTGTTTTACCCCTTCACTGTTTTACCCCTTCACTGTTTCACCCTTTCACTGTTTTACCCATTCACTGTTTTACCCCTTCACTTTTATCTCTTCACATTTACCCCTTCACTTTTACCTCTTCACTTTTACCTCTTCACTGTTTTACCCCTTCACTTTTATCTCTTCACATTTACCCCTTCACTTTTACCTCTTCACTTTTACCCCTTCATCGTGTCTGTAGCATTAAGGTCCCCTTCACCACTTCCCTTCTTTGCCTATGAATTCATCAACTTTAAATAGAGTCAAAGAGTGGATTTTACTTCAGCTTAACCTTAGGTTGTTTGTTTTGAATAGTGTTTTACATCATTGAAGTGTATGTTATACATTCACTAAAGTGTATGTTTTACATTCACTAAAGTGTATATTTTACATTCATTAAAGTGTATGTTATACATTCACTAAAGTGTATGTTTTACATTCACTAAAGTGTATGTTTTACATTCACTAAAGTGTATGTTATACATTCACTAAAGTGTATGTTTTACATTCACTAAAGTGTATGTTTTACATTCATTAAAGTGTATGTTTTACATTCACTAAAGTGTATGTTTTACATTCACTAAAGTGTATGTTTTACATTCATTAAAGTGTATGTTTTACATTCACTAAAGTGTATGTTTTACATTCACTAAAGTGTATGTTTTACATTCATTAAAGTGTATGTTTACATTCATTAAAGTGTATGTTATACATTCACTAAAGTGTATGTTTTACATTCACTAAAGTGTATGTTTTACATTCACTAAAGTGTATGTTTTACATTCATTAAAGTGTATGTTATACATTCACTAAAGTGTATGTTTTACATTCACTAAAGTGTATGTTTTACATTCATTAAAGTGTATGTTTTACATTCACTAAAGTGTATGTTTTACATTCACTAAAGTGTATGTTTTACATTCACTAAAGTGTATGTTTTACATTCACTAAAGTGTATGTTTTACATTCACTAAAGTGTATGTTTTACATTCATTAAAGTGTATGTTTTACATTCATTAAAGTGTATGTTTTACATTCACTAAAGTGTATGTTTTACATTCATTAAAGTGTATGTTTTACATTCATTAAAGTGTATGTTATACATTCACTAAAGTGTATGTTTTACATTCATTAAAGTGTATGTTTTATATTCACTAAAGTGTATGTTTTGCATTCATTAAAGTGTATGTTTTACATTCACTAAAGTGTATGTTTTACATTCACTAAAGTGTATGTTTTACATTCATTAAAGTGTATGTTTTACATTCATTAAAGTGTATGTTTTACATTCATTAAAGTGTATGTTTTACATTCATTAAAGTGTATGTTTTACATTCACTAAAGTTTATGTTTTACATTCATTATAGTGTATGTTTTATATTCACTAAAGTGTATGTTTTACATTCATTAAAGTGTATGTTTTACATTCATTAAAGTGTATGTTTTACATTCACTAAAGTTTATGTTTTACATTCATTAAAGTGTATGTTTTACATTCATTAAAGTGTATGTTTTACATTCACTAAAGTTTATGTTTTACATTCATTATAGTGTATGTTTTATATTCACTAAAGTGTATGTTTTACATTCATTAAAGTGTATGTTTTACATTCACTAAAGTGTATGTTTTACATTCATTAAAGTGTATGTTTTATATTCACTAAAGTGTATGTTTTGCATTCATTAAAGTGTATGTTTTACATTCACTAAAGTGTATGTTTTACATTCACTAAAGTGTATGTTTTACATTCATTAAAGTGTATGTTTTACATTCATTAAAGTGTATGTTTTACATTCACTAAAGTGTATGTTTTACATTCACTAAAGTGTATGTTTTACATTCACTAAAGTGTATGTTTTACATTCATTAAAGTGTATGTTTTACATTCACTAAAGTGTATGTTTTACATTCATTAAAGTGTATGTTTTATATTCACTAAAGTGTATGTTTTGCATTCATTAAAGTGTATGTTTTACATTCACTAAAGTGTATGTTTTACATTCACTAAAGTGTATGTTTTACATTCATTAAAGTGTATGTTTTACATTCATTAAAGTGTATGTTTTACATTCATTAAAGTGTATGTTTTACATTCATTAAAGTGTATGTTATACATTCACTAAAGTGTATGTTTTACATTCATTAAAGTGTATGTTTTATATTCACTAAAGTGTATGTTTTGCATTCATTAAAGTGTATGTTTTACATTCACTAAAGTGTATGTTTTACATTCACTAAAGTGTATGTTTTACATTCATTAAAGTGTATGTTTTACATTCATTAAAGTGTATGTTTTACATTCATTAAAGTGTATGTTTTACATTCATTAAAGTGTATGTTTTACATTCACTAAAGTTTATGTTTTACATTCATTATAGTGTATGTTTTATATTCACTAAAGTGTATGTTTTACATTCATTAAAGTGTATGTTTTACATTCATTAAAGTGTATGTTTTACATTCACTAAAGTTTATGTTTTACATTCATTAAAGTGTATGTTTTACATTCATTAAAGTGTATGTTTTACATTCACTAAAGTTTATGTTTTACATTCATTATAGTGTATGTTTTATATTCACTAAAGTGTATGTTTTACATTCATTAAAGTGTATGTTTTACATTCACTAAAGTGTATGTTTTACATTCATTAAAGTGTATGTTTTATATTCACTAAAGTGTATGTTTTGCATTCATTAAAGTGTATGTTTTACATTCACTAAAGTGTATGTTTTACATTCACTAAAGTGTATGTTTTACATTCATTAAAGTGTATGTTTTACATTCATTAAAGTGTATGTTTTACATTCACTAAAGTGTATGTTTTACATTCACTAAAGTGTATGTTTTACATTCACTAAAGTGTATGTTTTACATTCATTAAAGTGTATGTTTTACATTCACTAAAGTGTATGTTTTACATTCATTAAAGTGTATGTTTTATATTCACTAAAGTGTATGTTTTGCATTCATTAAAGTGTATGTTTTACATTCACTAAAGTGTATGTTTTACATTCACTAAAGTGTATGTTTTACATTCATTAAAGTGTATGTTTTACATTCATTAAAGTGTATGTTTTACATTCATTAAAGTGTATGTTTTACATTCATTAAAGTGTATGTTTTACATTCACTAAAGTTTATGTTTTACATTCATTATAGTGTATGTTTTATATTCACTAAAGTGTATGTTTTACATTCATTAAAGTGTATGTTTTACATTCATTAAAGTGTATGTTTTACATTCACTAAAGTTTATTTTTTACATTCATTAAAGTGTATGTTTTACATTCATTAAAGTGTATGTTTTACATTCACTAAAGTTTATGTTTTACATTCATTATAGTGTATGTTTTATATTCACTAAAGTGTATGTTTTACATTCATTAAAGTGTATGTTTTACATTCACTAAAGTGTATGTTTTACATTCATTAAAGTGTATGTTTTACATTCACTAAAGTGTATGTTTTACATTCATTAAAGTGTATGTTTTATATTCACTAAAGTGTATGTTTTACATTCATTAAAGTGTATGTTTTACATTCATTAAAGTGTATGTTTTACATTCACTAAAGTGTATGTTTTACATTCATTAAAGTGTATGTTTTACATTCATTAAAATGTATGTTTTACATTCATTAAAGTGTATGTTTTACATTCATTAAAGTGTATGTTTTACATTCATTAAAGTGTATGTTTTACATTCACTAAAGTGTATGTTTTATATTCACTAAAGTGTATGTTTTACATTCACTAAAGTGTATGTTTTATATTCACTAAAGTGTATGTTTTACATTCATTAAAGTGTATGTTTTACATTCATTAAAGTGTATGTTTTACATTCATTAAAGTGTATGTTTTACATTCATTAAAGTGTATGTTTTACATTCATTAAAATGTATGCTTTACAATAAATGAAGTGTCGGCAAATGTATGACACCTTCTGAGTTATTGGACGGTTCTTTATTTTCGATCAATTGTCAGTTGCCACTGAAGAGGAGGAAGTAAATGGCTCCGAAATGCATCTGGCTTTTTAATTTTCATCTTGACGATTCAAAAACCACTATTTTAAATCGTCTATCACATCTTTTTAAGAGCGGACAATAAAAGATCATTTTAAAACATTTTCACAAGGGACAAATAAAAACAGTTTAACCCGATCAGGGACGCCTGATGTTCACATCAATATACAAAAAATATTCTATCTTTCAATTTTAAATTCATCGTTGCCTCTTAAAAAATTCTCTATGTAACCACCTTGTAAATATTATCTTGTATAATTCTATATATATATATAGATACTGTACACTCCTTATAAATATTATATGCGGTCAATACACACTGAAGTATAAGTTCCCATACATTGATTTCCAATCTTCAGATAGTTAAGAAAGTGATGATGGCTCTATAAATCAGCCAGTATTGTTCTACGAATGGAACAAAGGAAATGACATTCAAATTATTTACCTTGGAGTGTGGGTGTGAGGTACCCAGTTAGAAAAGTGTGGTGGCACCTAGTGAATAAAGCATGGTGATAATATACTCATATATGTGCACACGATTTTACATTTAGTAATCAGGGAATATTAACCTAGGGTTTCACATTTTAAACTTTAAATACTTTTCTATTATTGGTTCGATTTGAATTTGGTTAGTTTTATCTACCTGATATATATTCAACATTTTATATATTATATTTCAGTTTGGTGCATATTGTTTTATATGACTGAATATAGACGGGTCAGGAATAAAACTATTATATTAAGCAACATTTCCATGGTTACTTCTGTAAATTCTTGACGGAATTTGTTCTTCAACTCATTGCCTGAAAGTTACTATTATATAGGCTAGTGTTTCTTGTATTTTAGTTTCTCACAATAAATATTATCATTATCATATTTTTTTTTGTGTTGCGTATGATAAACATTACTTTTTATTTATCCCAATAGAAAGAAATCACAAGGTGTAAGATCAGGTGATTTTGGTGGCCATTTAATGTTCATGTCGCCATCTGAACCTCTGCCAATTCACCTGTTTGGAAACTTTTCATCCAGCCACTGTCTGACAGTTCTGGCAAATGAGGTGTGGCTCTAACTTGAATAAAGGCAAATTTTTCCGAATCTGGTGAAATCGAAAATGCAAACCAAATGACAGACTGAAGTGAATAGAGATAATTATCACCATTAACATTTGTATCAATGAAAACTGGTCCCCCACAGGGTTGTTAAAGGTGAATGAAGTGGCTCCTCTGCTGTCCAGTGAGGGTTAGTAGTGCACCAGTAACGACAACTGTGAGTGTTTACTCCACCCTGGATATGAAAATGCCGTTTTTGCTTTATAGTAGTTTACGTTAAGCTCTTGGACAATGGGTCGAGCTAAACAATTGGAACACTTTATTTAATATGTAGTTTGACCCTTTTTAGCCTTTAAAACTGCTACAATACGTCTCGTAATTGAATCATGAAGCTTAATAACTTCTACTATCGGAGATTTCAGTCACTCTTTCCAGCTCCTGGTGGGTGGCGGTGGGTAGCAATTTCTGACTTGTCACTCAAATATACACCACAAATGCTTAACAATATTGAAATCAGAAGATTGAGAGGTCATCCCATGTGTTCCAGATCCGTTTCATGCTTTTCATACCAATTGTTATCGATATTGACAGTGTGCATCGTAGTTTTATTGATGCAGTCACCTTTGGGACTTTGAATGCAATCGGTCGTCCAAAATGTTCAGGTAAACTTTGCTGTTGATCCTACCATGCAAGGCAACAATTGGACAAAGAGTACTTTTCGGAATAGCTGCCCAAACCATTAAATAATCATCTATCTCTATCAGATAGCTTGGAAGGCTGACCAAAGTTCCTTCGATTTTTAGAAGTCTTTCCCACTTTTTCGAATTGTGTCATCGTCCCCAATATGGTAGCTCTCGAAAAACCCAAAAGCTCAGCGGTTTTGGTGACCGAAGCTCTTCCAATGGAAGCACCAATTATTTACCCGTTTTTAGAATCAGTTAAGTTAGGCATCTTAACTAACTATCAAATAAATCATTAATACAATGAAAATTTATCACTAAAAAATGTAATGTTCCTATTATTTTGCCCAAGTCTTGAAATTCTTTTAATAAAACAACCGAATGTTAATCGAACCTATGCTTAGGATTTAATTAATTATTAAGATAAAACATCCTTTATTATATCGAATTTTCATTTAATAATATCTGATTTTAACATTTATTCATTGACTTTATACGCATGTACTTGAGTTTGAATATACATAAATCATAATATTTTATCTCCAGTCATTACGTATGCAATTACTAAATAAAATACACTGAATTTTTACAATTATTAAAATACTTTTCAAATAATATTTCTACGTGCGTAAATAAAAGATATTTATTTACATTAAATAAAGGACAACTACAGAAAGCTTCCACCCGACTTTCAGTAGCGAATCTGTCACCTTGACGTGTCGGACTATTTTTACGAATTTGAAGTACAAAAGTAGTGGGTCTTTGCGTTCAAATGCCGGTTGTATTTTTTGGAGCTCACAGCCATGTATTATTCATGGCTTGTATTTCTTCACTTAAAGAGAAATCGATTGAGAGAACGGAAATAGCTAACTAAATTGAAAAATAGTGGTAAAGCAATAATGGATAAGTAAAAACAAACATGAAAAGAAATAAATAACAGCCAAAAAAAAAATGGATATAAAATATAAAAATGTTAAAAAATGTATACGCAAAAACAAAAAAAAATTGTAAATATGAAATAAATATCAAACAAATTTTTCAATATTATAATTTATTCTTCTAAGAAATAAAACAAAATTGAAGCCAAAAATATTGTGAATAGAAATATATTTGTTTATACAAACTGTATTGGATAATTAATAGCCCATATGCATATATTCTTTCAATATAGTTTAATTTACGATATTGTTTTGCAGTTTTAAGATAAAAAACTTTTTTCACAAATTGCAGAAGGTTATATTTTGTTCTGCATTTATTTGTAATCTTGTTATTCGCATAACTCAAAAAGTATTGAACAAAAATGCATGAAATTTGGTGGGACGATTAGTCAGCATCCAGTAACCATTTGATTAGATTTTGGAAGCGAATCGGTCAAAGGTCAAGGTATTCTATAACTCAAGGATTATTGGACGGTCAAGGTCATTTATAAGCCGTAAGCGGCTGTGAAGGTATTCTCTCTTAGAGTGCCCGTCATATAGTTTACAAATTTTATCATTTTTACTATCTTTATAATTTTTTAACGCTACTTGCAGTTTTAGAGGATAGCGCTAGGGTTATGCTCTTTAACTACGAGGTCTTAGATTTGGTGTTAGGTAGACTCGTAGGCTTCATTTACTATCACCTCTTCATTTTCCTCTTCTATACACCAGTGCAGCCACAGGTGCTTGTGTCCCTTTTCGTCACATTCCTTGATAAGTGACTTCATTAAAGGAGTAGCTTTTCTGTATCCATGAACTTTGTCACCTACTGTGGTTCAATGAGCCACTTTCCTTTCTGACTGCTTCTTCTTGCCCTTGTATTTAGTTTCATTTTGATATCAGTGATATAGCCTTTGGTTACGAAGCAGACGTTAAACCCCTACTAAATTAATCAATTTGTAAAAAAATATTTTAAATTTATTTTCAGAAAATCATTAAAAGTAATTTACTACTATAACTAACTAACCTAACCTAAAATCAACATATCACTAATATTCAATTTGATATTTTATTTTCATCCATGAAGTTGGATATAACAAAGCATATGGGTAACATTAACAGTAAATGCAGTGAAATACAATACATTACAATAACATTAGCAATAAATGCAGTGAAATACAATACATTACAATAACATTAGCAATAAATGCAGTGAAATACAATACATTACAATAACATTAGCAATAAATGCAGTGAAATACAATACATTACAATAACATTAGCAATAAATGCAGTGAAATACAATACATTACAATAACATTAGCTATAAATGCAGTGAAATACAATACATTACAATAACATTAGCAATAAATGCAGTGAAATACAATACATTACAATAACATTAGCTATAAATGCAGTGAAATACAATACATTACAATAACATTAGCTATAAATGCAGTGAAATACAATACATTACAATAACATTAGCTATAAATGCAGTGAAATACAATACATTAC
Source organism: Caprella mutica (assembly GCA_947561585.1). Lineage (NCBI taxonomy): Eukaryota > Metazoa > Arthropoda > Malacostraca > Amphipoda > Caprellidae > Caprella > Caprella mutica. The sequence continues at coordinate 103,851 of CANNZV010001866.1, read as the reverse complement.
AATAACATTAGCTATAAATGCAGTGAAATGCAATACATTACAATAACATTAGCTATAAATGCAGTGAAATACAATACACTACAATAACATTAGCTATAAATGCAGTGAAATACAATACACGAATAGGAGTCTGAATATTCGTATTGAAATTCTCACCAGAAACATTAATTATTATTCCTTTGACTGAAGGATGTGTTATTCAGTGAAACGCTTCCGGAATTTCCTTTTGCTGCTCAAAGAAAGGACTTAATGCGAGTAAAGGTCAGCTTAGTTAAGGTCAAGATAAAACCTTTATGGTCATATCCTCAGGTAAGGCCAAGATAAAGCCTTTATGGTCATATTCTTAGTTAAGGTCAAGGTAAGATCTTAGGCTATAGCATTAGTTAAGGTCAGGATATGACTTAAAAGTGATAGACTTAGTATAGATCAAAATATGAACTTAAGGTCATAGTCTTGGGTAAGGTCAGGATATGACCTCAAGGCCGTAGACTTACTTATCGTCATGATATAAACTTAAGGTGATAGCCATAGTAAAGGTCAAGATATGAACTTTAATGCCTTAGTTAAGTTCAAAAGATGTTCTTGCTTAAGGTTATAGCTTTCAATTCTTACCCTTAAGTTAAGGTATAGCTTTGAAAGTTTAAGGCTGTTTCAAACATCACCGATATCCGTCCGGCACGTCACCGGTCCGAGATTATTTATCACTGCGAAGAGCCGGTACTGTGTGAATGTGTCCGTTGAAATTATTGTAACGTTATATTTTTTCACTGACACCGAATCACTGAGAGGAGAGTGACGGAGACGGACCACCGGTGACGTGCCGGACGGATACCGGTGATGTGTGAAGCAGCCTTTAAATGGGTAAGGACATTTCGTTCGCGGACAATAATTATTCATCCACAAATTGCTCTATTTTGTATTATAAAGTGTATATGGGGTATTTTTCATACTATTTTTCACTATTACATTAATAGCCAGGTGTAAATATGTAATTTTATTATAGTGATTTAAGCCGAATCATTTCATATTGACACATAAAATATGTGTATTTATTGATTACAGTTATATAATTAAATATGCTAAATGGGTTGAGCCGGTTGACTGTATCGTTATGTTATTTACATCGTTTATTATTTTCAATAGATTAATGAGTTATGAGTATTTAAAATATGGAACTGAAATAGCAGGGTACTATCAGGAATAAATATGTGGTTCATTTGACAGCTGAGGTAAGATGTTCAAGAATTACATTTTTATGCATCCCTTCATGTATCAAACACAAAGGTTATTAGCATTGAATTAAAAAAAAAGACTTGGCTTGAAGTGACTTTATCGATAAGGTATCAGCTGTTTCCATTCACGGATTCCCCGCTTATATTACCGAAATCACTACTCAGTCATATTACAAATGGTTATAAGAACGGGATATTTATCAAGTTACTTTATAATTGTTACTCCTGAAGTATTTCATTTTCTATGAGTTAGAATAACAGAAAATGGTGCTGAGTTTCTACTAATTGCCTTTTCACTATACATTGTTAAAGTGTTTGCTGTAAGAATCACTTGATGCTCTGTGATGAAAGTTCAAAGTATTAAATCAATTAACAGTTTAATAAAATACAAACTAAAGCATTTCGTGGATGAAATGTCCGTGGACAAAATGTCCGTGGATGAAATGTCCGTGGACGAAATGTCCGTTCACTTGTTTAAATATATATTAATTGTTGCAAATATATAAATTGAGCCAAAAAGCAAATGAAATTTCAATCTCATATTATTTCATATTTGGCTAATAATAATAGCTAACATGTATTATCACCCTATGTCCGTGACATCACTTTACATAGTCACATCACGCGTTACCCTATGGCCTATGTCCGTGACATCACTTTACATAGTCACATCACGCGTTACCCTATGGCCTATGTCCGTGACATCACTTTACATAGTCACATCACGCGTTACCCTATGGCCTATGTCCGTGACATCACTTTACATAGTCACATCACGCGTTACCCTATGGCCTATGTCCGTGACATCACTTTACATAGTCACATCACGCGTTACCCTATGGCCTATGTCCGTGACATCACTTTACATAGTCACATCACACGTTACCCTATGGCCTATGTCCGTGACATCACTTTACATAGTCACATCACTCGTTACCCTATGGCCTATGTCCGTGACATCACTTTACATAGTCACATCACTCGTTACCCTATGGCCTATGTCCGTGACATCACTTAACATAGTTACATCACGCGTTACCCTATGTCCTATGTCCGTGACATCACTTTACATAGTCAAATCACTCGTTACCCTATGGCCTATGTCCGTTACATCACTTTACATAGTCACATCACACGTTATCCTATGGCCTATGTCCGTGACATCACTTTACATAGTTACATCACTCGTTACCCTATGGCCTATGTCCGTGACATCACTTTACATAGTTACATCACTCGTTACCCTATGGCCTATGTCCGTGACATCACTTTACATAGTTACATCACAAGTTACCCTATGGCCTATGTCCGTGACATCACTTTACATAGTTACATCACTCGTTACCCTATGGCCTATGTCCGTGACATCACTTTACATAGTTCAATACAGAGGGAGGCACTCAATATAGTGCTTTGAAGGCAGGAAATGAAGCACAGTAACTTACAATGGAGTCTCTAATAAATCACTGTACTGGTTACACCAACACACTCAGCTATTCATCACAGAAACTTATGGTGGGCCAGAGAAGAGTAAGAAGGGCCTATAATCCCCTATGGTCCCACCTTAATATTTTATCGCATAAATGGATTAAGTTAATCATTCTTTTCTAAACTATTTTTACCAGCAGTTATCCTTGTCACTACCTTCGCAGATGCAGAAGGTAATGTTTTAAATGGCATTTAGGTATTTATTTATCATCTTGTTATTCGCATAACTGAAAAAGTACTCAACCAAATTGCCTGAAATTTTGTAGGAAGATCGATCATTATCCAGGAACCAGTTTATTAGATTTTGGGAGCGAACACTTCAAAGGTCAAGGTCATTATAATAACTCAAGGATTATTAGATGGTCAAGATCATTTATGAGAAGCGATTGCCCGTTATAGTTATCCCTGCAGTTATCCATGTAGTTATCCCTTTAGTTATCCCTGTAGTTATCCCTGTAGTTATCCCTGTAGTTATCCCTGTAGTTATCCCTGTAGTTACCCCTGTAGTTATCCCTGTAATTATCGCTGTAGTTATCCCTTCAGTTATCCATGTAGTTATCCCTTTAGTTATCCCTGTAGTTATCCCTGTAGTTATCCCTGTAGTTACCCCTGTAGTTATCCCTGTAATTATCGCTGTAGTTATCCCTGTAGTTATCCATGTAGTTACCCCTGTAGTTATTCCTGTAATTATCGCTGTAGTTATCCCTGTAGTTATCCCTGTAGTTATCCATGTAGTTATCCCTTTAGTTATCCCTGTAGTTATCCCTGTAGTTACCCCTGTAGTTACTTCTGTAATTATCGCTGTAGTTATCCCTGTAGCTATGGCTGTAGTTATCCATGTAGTTATCCCTGTAATTATCGCTGTAGTTATCCCTGTAGTTATCCCTGTAGTAGTTATCCCTGTAGTTATGGCTGTAGTTATCCCTGTAGTTATCCCTGTAGTTATCCCTGAAGTTATCCCTGTAGTTATCCCTGTAGTTATCCCTGTAGTTATGGCTGTAGTTATGGCTGTAGTTATCCCTGTAGTTATATCTGTAGTTATCCCTGTAGTTATCCCAGTTGCTGTACTACTTCTCCTTTAATTTTCATTCATACAAAAGGTGTTCAATTCGACAAAGTATAGTAGCTCTCTCTTCCTAAGAAACAAAACATTAATTTGAACTGTTGCTAGTGAAGAATTGGGATATTAGTGATATAGTGAGGGATATTAGTGAGGGATATTAGTGAGGGATATTAGTGAGGGATATTAGTGAGGGATATTAGTGAGGGATATTAGTGAGGGATATTAGTGAGGGATATTAAGGGAAGCACCGACTATTGAGCCAATAAGAAATTTGACAGTCGACACAATAAAGAATTGTTACTTTGTTTTTACAGTAGCAATGGTCTTCAATTAAATTAATGCAGTAGACTCTGATAAAAAACGGACTTGGAATACATCTCTGAAATTTAATATTTTGTTTTTCTATAAAAGAGCAATGCATACATATATATGTATAACATTTCACTTTTCCCTAAAGCTGTCCAAGGCTTAACGATAGTTGAAATGGACTGATCTGGTCGCCCATCCTTCACTTTTAGTGCAATCTTTATTTTCAGTAGTTATACGTCTTTATGTATTTTCAACGTGATCTTACTCTAATATAATTGTATTTATAAACTTGTAGTAGTAGAATGACGATATTGTGTCGAGCTGTGCATCGCTCTGTGCCCCCCTTCAATTGCATTAGTGATACGAGGCTGATCTTCAATGATCGACACGGTTGTAGACACTCAGACACCTGGTTTGATAAGAGGATTTCCCTTCGCCGCCACTTCAATCGTTTTAGACTCTTCTGACCTTGACCGTCAACCCGATCGCTGTCTAAATCTATCCAAATGGTTCTGGGATAATGACCAATTTGAGGTAATTTGGTTGAATACTTTTTGAGTTATGCGAATAATAAGATTACAAATAAAATCCGATCAAATTATAACCTTCCCCAATTTTGCGAATGTTATAAGGCTTTGTAAAAGTTAAATAAGAAGAAGTATATGCGTTGTCATTATATGTAGAAAGGAATATTTTAATTCACCAATTTACCTGTGTCCGATTGCATTAGGGCCCAATTGTCTTTTGCTCAATTTTCGATGGGCACAATTGTCGAGGCCCAACTAGTCTAGTGGATACTAGTGATACGAGTGATGGATGATAGGGATATTAGTGTTTAATATGTGAATCCAAAAAGTGTTTTTAATATTAATCTGATATCAAAATTAACTAGGTTGGATCTTGCGGATTTCAGTCAATTTTTTAGGATTAATAATTTCAGGCCTATATTTTATTCTAATTGTACTACATATTATATAAATATAAAAACAGTAAAAGTTATTTCCATACAATAATTTCTCATGAGTTTAAATCATTTCATTTTATGTTTTTGTCATTTATACTGATTTATACGTCACTGAAAATATTCGTCCATCCTCAATGATTTCGAATAGCATTTTTCTCGATTTGACAGAATTCCAGAAATTCATTCGATATGCACGAGAAATGACTGGAAAAAATGATTTCAAGGTAAAGAATAAAATGCAAACATTATTGGTTGAATATATCAGTAATTGATATTTGCTGTATTAGTTTGATTATTCTTTATGGGAAACTGTCATAATTTGTTCTGAAGACTATTTTTAAATGTGCTATAATGTTTCATTTTATGGCAAAATCAGAATTTGTTTCATATAAATTTTGTTCCTACTTGATTAGATGGAGGAATTTTCGCTCAAAATGCAGGGTATATAATTTGTAAGACAAACAGACCAATGTCCCAAGTCAATTTCAGATCAGTTTCACCATAGTCACAGGTCAATCTCAAGCGAAAATGAACAATATTACAGTTCAATTTCATGTCAAAATGATCAATGTCAATGGTGTTTATTCCTGGTCAAAGTGACCAAAGTCACAGGTGAAAATCACCAAAGTCACAAGTCAATTTCAAGTCAGAACGACCAAAGTCACATATCAATTTACAATTAAAATAACCTATGTCAAAGGTGTCAATTATAGGTCAATATGACTAAAGTTACAAGTCAAATTCAAGTCAATGTGACCACTGTCACTTGTCAAACTCAAGTGAGAACGACTAGTTTATTTCTGTTGCTTCTAATTGCAGACTCACTACTCAATATCAGATAATATCCCGAGGAGAGTATGTCAGTGGAGGTGATTAGGAGACACCCATTGTCCCAAATCCTGAGGGCTTTCGTACCTCAGCTCTATTCGACCTGTTCTGAATGAGATATTTGACATCTCTTTGTCTTTCGGCCATCTTGTATGTGACTCTGATCGTCTAAACCTGGGCAATATTAAGCCCAGAGGCAATGAAGAGATGCGCTGTAATGATTTTAACACAGACAGCTGAAAAGAACATGGTGGATGATTTGCAGAGTCCAAACATCACCTTCCTTCATTTCTTGAGACGTGTGTGTTTGTTCTAGTCCTGATATTGAAAAGGTCGGTGTTGGGGAAATGGGATTTATCTGACAGCTCTCGGTTCATCGGGGTGAGAGTCCTGTGATAGCAAAAACCTTATTTCCTTCAAAGATAAAAGACTATGGAAGCCTTTCATCGTGACTTTTGTATTTATAACAATGGCATGATGTGATGTGTAGCTAATATAGAATAACCCATTTGCTACTTGTATGGTCCTGAGAAGGTGATACAGTGTCCATACCTACTTCTGCTAGCGACTCTAACGTCAAAATTACACCAATGGTACACAGAAGGTGATACAGTGTCCATACCTACTTCTGCTAGTGACTGTGACGTCAAAATTACACCAATGGTACACAGAAGGTGATGCAGTGTCCAGTGTCTATACCTACTTCTACTAGTGACTGTGACGTCAAAATTACACCAATGGTACACAAAAGGTGATACAGTGTCCATTGCTACTTCTACTAGCGACTCTAACGTCAAAATGACACCAGTGGTTCTCAGAAGGTGATGCAGTGTCCAGTGTCTATACCTACTTCTGCTAGTGACTGTGACGTCAAAATGACACCAATGGTACACAGAAGGTGATAAAGTGTCCATTGCTACTTCTACTAGCGACTCTAACAACAAAATGACACCAATGGTACACAGAAGGTGATACAGTGTCCATACCTGCTTCTACTAGCGACTCTAACGTCAAAATGACACCAATGGTACACAGAAGGTGATGCAGTGTCCAGTGTCTATACCTACTTCTGCTAGTGACTGTGACGTCAAAATGACACCAATGGTACACAGAAGGTGATAAAGTGTCCATTGCTACTTCTACTAGCGACTCTAACGTCAAAATGACACCAGTGGTACACAGAAGGCGATACAGTGTCCATTGCTACTTCCACTAGCGACTCTGACGTCAAAATGACACCAATGGTACACAGAAGGTGATACAGTGTCCATTGCTACTTCTACTAGCTACTCTAACGTCAAAATGACACCAGTGGTACACAGAAGGCGATACAGTGTCCATTGCTACTTCCACTAGCGACTTTGACGTCAAAATGACACCAATGGTACACAGAAGGTGATACAGTGTCCATTGCTACTTCTACTAGCGACTCTAACGTCAAAATGACACCAATGGTACACAGAAGGTGATACAGTGTCCATACCTACTTCTACTAGCGACTCTGACGTCAAAATGACACCAGTGGTACACAGAAGGCGATACAGTGTCCATTGCTACTTCCACTAGCGACTTTGACGTCAAAATGACACCAATGGTACACAGAAGGTGATACAGTGTCCATTGCTACTTCTACTAGCGACTCTAACGTCAAAATGACACCAATGGTACACAGAAGGTGATACAGTGTCCATACCTACTTCTACTAGCGACTCTGACGTCAGAATGACAACAATGGTAAACAGAAGGTGATACAGTGTCCTTAACTACTTCTACTCGTGACTCTGACGTCAAATGACACCAATGGTACACAGAAGGTGATACAGTGTCCTTAACTACTTCTACTCGTGACTCTGACGTCAAATGACACCAATGGTACACAGAAGGTGATACAGTGTCCTTAACTACTTCTACTCGTGACTCTGACGTCAAATGACACCAATGGTACACAGAAGGTGATACAGTGTCCTTAACTACTTCTACTCGTGACTCTGACGTCAGAATGACACCAATGGTACACAGAAGGTGACACAGTGTCCACACCTACTTCTACTAGCGACTCTGACGTCAGAATGACACCAATGGTACACAGAAGGTGATACAGTGTCCTTAACTATTTCTACTCGTGACTATGACGTCAAATGACACCAATGGTACACAGAAGGTGATACAGTGTCCTTAACTACTTCTACTCGTGACTCTGACGTCAAAATGACACCAATGGTACACAGAAGGTGACACAGTGTCCACACCTACTTCTACTAGCGACTCTGACGTCAGAATGACACCAATGGTACACAGAAGGTGATACAGTGTCCTTAACTACTTCTACTCGTGACTCTGACGTCAAAATGACACCAATGGTACACAGACGGCGATACAGTTTCATTACCTACTTCTTCTAGTGACTCTAACTTCAAAATGACACCAATGGTACACAGAAGGTGATACAGTGTCCATACCTACTTTTTCTAGAGACTCTAACATCAAAATGACACCAATGGTACACTCTTTAGATTGAATTAGACTTTGAAATGACGTTCTTTAAAATTAAAACCTTTTATAATAGTACATTCATTTTCAGGAAATTGAAATATTTGTACAGTATGATAGAATGTTGCCAACTGGTTTAGTAAGATATAAGAATGATTGCTATAAAATTAGTAGACTGGAATGCAAAACTAATATTTATCTCCACAAAAATTATATTTTCTGTTCATAATGTTTAGGTAGTATCCCGCTTCTTTAATCCCACAAACTCATCACATTCAGCAATTGGTTTTTTTCCCTGTAACTCGAACCGCCATTCACTCCGACTCATGAGGCGCTCCTAGAGTAATGCACTGGACTTATTCAACAGCGGGGATGCTCGTTAAACCAACCACAGGGATCGATGCCAGGACCTGTATTTAGTTTCTTCTGCGAGACGCTACCTCTCTAATGGTGACTTGCTGACAAATTGGTGATTTCAGAACAGGTAATGGTGATCTCCCGGCGAGAAAATTACCATAGCCTTCGTGAAAATCGGTGTGGATTGGTTAGGATTGTTGTATTGTATGATTACTAGGGTTGTGACAATATGATTTTAAAATACATATTGTATGGTTACTAGGTTTGTGACAATATGCTTTTAGAATTGTAGAAAATGTTATAGACGGAGAGAATTAAAGAGTATTGAATGGTTCTACACCAGCGGTATATAGTATTCGATACCATTACATTTCATATAGATATTCTTAAGATCTATGATTTTAAAAGCATATTGTCAAAATCTTGATTATTATACAGACGTAAAAGAAATTTCCTATCATCGCAGATTCTCTATCGGAATATCATAGAAGATTTTCTTCGATTTAATCTCTAATATCTTCGAGTGGTTGCAGTTGAAATTCACAATAATCGATGATCATAGTAGTTATTTTTTAGCATGATTTATTCCGTCAAATGTCATCTAGATATAGCAGATTATCTTATATAACAATAGATACATTAATTCTCCCTTACCAATCGTAGTTATTAATATAATAAGCATAGCGCATCGTAATACCAAATGTTTTTCTAAATCTATCTACTACGATCTTCGATGGCGATATGTAAGATTTTTCCCAGGATGTGAATTAACATAGTCCATGATAATACGAATTATGGTTGGCATTCTCAAATCTCTCTACTATAATCGTCGATGGCGATATGCAAGATTTATCCCAGGTTGTGAATTACCAAATCTCATGATAATACAAGTTATAGTTGGCATTCTCAAATCTCTCTACTATAATCGTCGATGGCGATATGCAAGTTTTATCCGCGGGTTTTGACTCCACCGCATCTTCAAAAGTGGAGCAGTTTAGAGTGCTTCAAATAAGCAGAGAAAAAAGGTAAATATTTATATTTTCTGAGAGGCTGACTGAGTTATTTTGGAGAGAGAATTTGGTCTAAAGGTGATTTATATTGGAGATAATCTTATTTTATTTTATTTTAGTTAGTGCAGAAGGTTATATTTTAGACTGCATTTATTTATTTATTAATCATCTTGTTATTCGCATAACTCAAAAAGTATTCAACCAAATTGTCTGAAATTTCTTGGAACGATTGGTCAATGTCCAGGTACTATCTGGTAAATTTTTGGGAGCGATCCGGTCAAAGGTCAAGGTCATTTATAACTCAACTCAAAAATATTCAACCGAATTCCAAGAACCATTATATTAGATTTTGGGAGCGAACGGGTAAAAGGTCAAGGTCAATTATAACTCAAGACAAATTATTGGGGGGCTAAGGTCATTTATAGGCGGAGGCATAAGCAAGCGCTCTTCCAAGTGCCCATCATAGTTTCAATTGTTATCCATGATACTTGAAGGTATCAAGGATACTAATAAAATCATCATATTATATAAAATATTCTATTTTATTTCTTACATGATCGACAATATGAAACTGTCCGACAACTCGAATCTTACCCTATAGTTGTATCAGAACATTTTTTCAAAGTTAATGAATTCGAGCAGAATAACTAATGCTATGAATATGCATACGAAAGTATTTTATTTAGATACTCGTAGAAGTATTATTTCATATTTTTATGGAGGGATTTTTTACTGTTTGAAATAATTCAATTTTGTTGATGGAATAAAATGTAAATAATAATTTATCTTGCAAATTAGTAGAGTACGGGAATATTCAACGTGAACTAGTGTAAATAAATATAAACATAAATAAAAGCATTAACATTCATGCAAATGTTATTCATTAATAAATGTAGAATATGTAGATTTTTTTCATATTTTATTTTAGATCAAGTAATAGATGTAAGCTTTATAGTCTTTTGTAAATACGGGCAACTATTTTCTTTCATTCTAGTTCATAGAAAATGAAATGTTTAAGGAGATACATTTATATAATAAATTTGAGACATACCTCGTTCTTATTACCATTTGTAATAAGAGCGAGGGGTAATAAAAGTGGAGTCTGCCTGTATTTATTGTAACTGAAACATAATTTGTGTATATAAATTTTCTGTTGATCATGTGGAATTTTTAAATGAATTCTTATATGTTTGGATATTTTTGTAAGTTTACCAAGGCGACGAAAATTTGTTGATTACTTGAACGCTTTATTGCACATAAATGTATTCGAATAGTGATACACAACATCCCTCTCCAGAAATAAATAGCATTATGTATTTATATATTTACAGGTCAATCACGCACTATATTTTTTTATAAATTTTGTTATATATTTATTTTTCTAAAAAAAAATTTTTTTTAAATATATTTTATATATAAGTATTTTTTTAAATATGTTTTTCTGGATTTTTTCCTTTTATTATTGAATTCCCGTTATTTTTTACGTGGAAGTACGCAAGTAAAGTGAAACTCCTCTATATTGAATCATCCTGTATAGTAGAACCCTGTATAGTGAACCTATTCTGTTAAGTTTACCACAAATATTCGTAAGTTTTCCATGAATCTCTATATAGTAAATTAGTTCTATTTCATGGAACAGAAGTTCTACCTGTGCAACTCCACTATAATGAAAACCATCCTTATATTTAAGAGTTCTGTGAAATGAAAAACCCTGTATAATGAATATATTTGAAACAGGAAGAAAATATTTTGTGTAGTCTACCATGAAAAGTTTAGTTTTCTATTCATCTCTCATATCCTCTACAGTGAACTAAATCCTCTACAGTTAACTTGGTGAAGTTCACTATAGAGGAGTTTTACTGCGGTATATAGACCTAGCACTGAAGAGAGCGTTCATATCCCTCACTATGGCTTCATCGTCAATAGAAATGTTCATATTCCGGCTTCAGTTGGTCAGTTTGACTCGTAACGAAAAGATCCTCAGATACAATATCAGATATTGTCTCTTCATTTTCCTCTTTGGAAACAAGGAAGGAAATATAATAAATTCATTGGTTAATTCTTGCTATGATAATATTTATACCAGTCTGACCATTTGTATTGACTGTGAATAGATATTGTATGAATGTTCTTCACTGTAAGAGTTCATCCCTAGTGGAATATTATTTGTATTGACTGTAAATAGATATTGTATGAATGTTCTTCACTGTAAGAGTTCATCCCTAGTGGAATATTATTTGTATTGACTGTAAATAGATACTGTATGAATGTTCTTCACCGTAAGAGTTCATCCCTAGTGGAATATTATTTGTATTGACTGTAAATAGATATTGTATGAATGTTCTTCACCGTAAGAGTTCATCCCTAGTGGAATATTATTTGTATTGACTGTAAATAGATATTGTATGAATGTTCTTCACCGTAAGAGTTCATCCCTAGTGGAATATTATTTGTATTGACTGTAAATAAATATTGTATGAATGTTCTTCACCGTAAGAGTTCATCCCTAGTGGAATATTATTTGTATATTTTTGCACAGACGAATTACTTTGATATTTCAGAATTTTATTAAAGTTCGTTTTATTATTGTTTTAACAAATAATATTGTTCGTTTTATTGTTCGTTTTATTATTGTGTAGTCTTTACTCTATTTAAAATTACAGAAATCAATATTTCAATTAACATAACTTCTATTCATATTTAAAAAGGAAAAAGGAAACTTTTTCCTTTCTAATTGGTATAATATTTTTGAATTTAATTGATGTCATTCATATCTGCTTTATATTTCAACACTCTCAGCCGTACTGTATTTCCTAATTGAAATGGTTCATATTGCAATGAAATATTGTAACTATGGCTCAAGGTACAAACCTTTGATTCAAGGTAGCGAGTTGGTGGTGGCTGATCAATTGATCCCCGGTCATTTGATCCTTGTAATATTTATTCTCCGGTTAATTGATTCCCAATGATTATTTTTATTGCTTATATAATGTTTTTTCTCTTTATTAGTGGAAGTTTACCTCCAATTTTATCAGTACTCAACAGTTAGGCTATATATTCAAAAACTTTATAAAAAATAGTGCAGTAACAGCTATGTCGTTGAATAGAGTCTTTTTGTTAAAATGAGCATCGTGGACATTTCTATTTTTTAATATCAATCTAGATCAGAGGTTCTTAAACTTTGGTGCTCATGCCCCCAGTAATTCATGCTTGACCCCAAATAATATTAATATTTAACTAATATTTAGTATAAGTGATACGGAAAGTGAAGAGATGATTATTCGTGTTCTGCATCGCAACTGTACTCACAAACAAAACAATTCTCCACCTTTTTTATTCAAGTATATATTTGTGCAGTTATTAATTTGAAAATAGAATTTGTTATTACATTCACAAATTGCAGAGGGTAATGCTTTAGGCTGCATCTTTTATTTATTTATCATCTTGTTATTTGCATAACTCAAAAATTGTTCAACCAAATTGGCTGAAATTTGGTGGGATGATTGGTCAAGATCCAGGAAACAATCTAGTAGAATTTTGGGAGTTATCCGGTAAAAGGTCGAGGTCAAAATCATTTGTAACTCAAAAAGTATTCAACAAAATTCCCTTAAATTTGGTGGGACGACTGGTCAATATCCAGGAATCATTTGATTAGATTTTGGGAGCGAACTGGTAAAAGGTCAAGGTCATTTGTAACTCAAGGATTATTGGATGGTTAAAGGTCATTCATTAGCAACGGCGAAGGAATGCTCAGTACGAGTGCCTGTAATCTAGTTGCATTGTATTTAGATTGCTGTTTAAATTATTACGAATTATGAGTCATTCCCAAGTTAATGACTTACAAACAATTATATAATAAGAATTTGAAAATATGAATAAGTGTATATTTATGTGTGAAAGAATTATTAGACTAAAGGGCCGTACACACGTAGGGTTTTTTAAGTCTTTCCACCAGACTTTTTTCTCCGCTTTTCCACCAGACCTTTGATTCAAAAGTCAATAGCGTCCACACGTGGATTGACTTTTTAATCTCGTGGATTTACATGTCTTGCAAAATTAACTACTCATATCGGCGACATAAGCCCTCTCCCATTTTTTTAAACTAGGTAACTAACCTAGGTAGTTAGTAACTGTTAACTACCTAGGATAGTTAAAATTACTAATTACCTGGGTTAGTTATTTACTAATTATATAGGTTAGTTACTTTTACCCAGATTAATTAATTACTAGAGAACTACATACCTACCTAGATTACTAAGATTATTTAGTTACTAATTACCTTATTTTGAAAAAATTTATGAAGTTTATTACAATATTTAGTAATAAACTAACCGAGATTATTTTCGCTTCATTTGATTTAATGATTAACCTCAACAAATGTAATTTAGCTATTATATAAAGTTTAGGTAAAAGTATTAATACGTATAGGTACTAGGTACAATATGTATTGCGTTATAATAAATAAAATAAAGGTATTAGCTAATAGGTAATATGTTGAAATAAATAAAATAAAGATAGTAATATGATATTTCACTAAAATATGCTTAACTAAAAAAAAGTTTAAAGAAACATTACTATTATCAATTTTACTGGCAGGAAAATATGAGAATTCTTTACCTCAAAGGTAAAGAAATTAATGGAGCAAAGATTGGCTAAAAATGAACACCAATCCTGTTATTACAATATATTTTATGAGTTGACAGTAGCTATACGAAGATTTCTAAAATTGCACCTCTTGATTGGGGGAAAATAATAGAACATGTAGGTTGTTGAAAAGTCTCGGACTTTCGGTGCAAAATTTAAGTCTCGTGGAAAAAGTGGGAGGAGCTTAGCAAAAAGTCCGGTGGAAAGACTGAAAAAACCCAACGTGTGTACGGCCCTTAAGACAAATTTTGTTATGAATGTATCTTTTAAATTTTAACTGGTGAATACTGAATAGCATTCGTACTTAACAAATAAAGAACATTTTTTGTTAAGTTTAACAGCTAGCAGTCTATTTCTGTACGTCTCAATTGATGATTTACACACATTGAGTGATATTTATCCTATTCTTCTTGACATATTGCATTCAATATTCTTGATATTTGTTTGTACTTTCTTCCCAATATGTTTTTTCAAAATATAGGCTTACATTTTTTCGATTGTGTTCAAATTTGAAGTCTGACTTGGCCATTGCTACTAAACATTTATAAGAAAATGGTTGGATGAAAATAACATTCATTTCTTGCTATGACCATGTCAGTCTGCAATCTTGCAATGACCAAGTCAGTCTGCGGCATTTGAAAATGCGAAAGGATCCCCCAAAAAATATCAAGAGCTTCAAGATAATATACCAAGAAGATTGAGAAATAATACCAATACAGGGTGAAGGGTGACCCACAAAAAAGTTAACCCAACTTTTAATTCATATATTTCAACAACGATTGTAGATACAGTTTTCTTTCAAGTATCATTTTGCTAATTGGACCTTTGTCTAACTACAGTTAAATTTTCATAAGGTTCTATTTTTTTTGTGATTATAATAACTAATTTATTAATGGGTGGTAAAAATGGCTTGGTGCACATGGTCAGAAATGGGACAAAGAAGTAAGTTCAAACACTAAAAATATATTTATTGTACAACAACCCCATTAATAAAAAAGAAATATTTCCAGGTTGTTAGAGAATTCATATAACTATTCCTTTTCTAAAAAATTAACAATATGGAGAAATGTGATTAAGTACTAAAAGGAAGTTCAGACTGCAAGAGCACAGTAGGTATGAACTGATGACAATATCAATTTTGTTCAGCAACTCCTTTTAAAAAATATAAATATTTATGTTAGGAGAAATGAATTAAATATCTCTAAATTTTCTCCATTTCTCCTGACAGAAACATTCATAATTTTTAAAAGGAATTGCTGAACAAAATTGATTTTTTCTTCCGATCGTACTGTCCTCTTGCAGTCTGAACGAAACTTGTTAAAATTTAAACCTGTGCTTTCCTTTTTTGTATTTAATTACATTTCTCCATATTGTCAATATTGTATAAAATTAAAATCTGATTTTAATTGAAAGAAAACTCGTCGCTGAAAGCTTCAAATTATGTAATTATCATTCTGCAATAGAATAAGAATGTTACAAAAATGGATATACTAAAATAAACAAATGGGTGAATGACGATATCATAATAATAGATAGATGTATAGTAAGGGATGGATAGACATATAAGACATGAAATTCCTAATTAAGTAACTAATTATTTTGTAATTACTTCCACTTCAATAAACATATACATAACTTACTTTAAAATAACTGATAGTGCAGGACAAACATAAAGAAAACAATTAGCTCTTATAAGTTACTGAAAGCTACTGAAACAATACTGAAAGGATATATTATAAACCCTGGAATTGGTGCGTTTATTGTGGCATATAGTATCCAGTATAATAGTATTGCATATCTATAACATCAGTTCAGCATATATAAACTTAAAAATATATTTCCCTAAATAACAAGTGCCAATAACAAAATTATAAAATGATATAACATATTTCTTTGTAAGGATATCTAGTGTGAAGGGTGGTGCTGGTGTTTTCTTTCCGCCAGTTCTGCAAATCGCGGTTCAGTTGGTGACAATGCACATCTTAAGTCATGCTCCAGAGATAGGCGATTTCGATATTTTGTTTTTATAACTACTAAAGTGGAAAACGCCTGCTCGCAAAGATATGTTGATGGGAATTGAATCAAATTTATAAGAGCTCTATTGGAGAGTACAGGATAACTTATCTGTTTCTTTATCCAGAAACTAGAAACAGGTATTTGAGTGAACTCTTCCTTTGCTCTCAAATCTTCTCTTAGAGAAACAAATTCAATTTTAGCAGTTATATCATTATCATCAATGATTGTTGCATCTGATATGAAGGGTTGTACTATCCATCTGTCTTTGACCCTATCGGTTAAATTTGGATAATATTTGGTCATTGCAGCTATTGTTGTTCGTAAATGCTGCTGGATCAAATTGAATAATGTACAATCGTTTCCCATGTCTTCTGGAAGGCTTTGCATCATCTTCGAAAACATTGTCACATTACCTGTTCTGACCAAACGTAAGTAAAGTTCCAACTTTTCTTTGAAGGCGCTGACTTTGTCGAGTGAATCAATCCCCAAAGCTCCGTTTCCTTGTAGAGATGTATTTAGCTGATTCACTTCAGAAAAGAAATCTGATAGATATGAGACTCTTGCAATAAACAGTTCATCAGTCATCATATCATTGAATTTCTTACATTTATGAATACCTCTTTCAGCTAAAAACAACTTTATCTCTTCTTTCAATTCAAGGAAGCGGTGCAGTATTTTTCCACGAGATAACCATCTCACTTCCGTATGAAGTAACAAGCAAGTGTGATTGGCATCCATGTCTTTGCAAAGTAGCTGAAATAATCTGCTATTTAGAGCGCTACTTTTAATGTAATTTATCATTTGAACAACATTATCAAGGGTGGCTTTTAGGGTCTCCGGTAGGGTTTTCACTGCCAATGCATATCTGTGGATACAACAATGAATAAATTTAACGTGGGGAGCAACTTGAGCAACTCTTGCTGTAAATCCAGATTTGCATCCTATCATAGAAGGCGCTCCATCAGAGCATATGCCAACTAACTTAGTCCACCCAAGGTTATTTTCCAATACGAAACTATTAACCAAGTTGAATATATCTTCACCTTTAGATGTAGATTGCAAACTTTTGCAGAATAAGAATTCATCTATAAAACTATTATGGCTAATATAACGCACATATACAAGGAGCTGTGCACACTGGGCAACATCTGTTGATTCATCGATCATTAAAGAAAAGTATGGTGTTTGATGCAAATTGCTAATTACTTGAGATAAAATATCATTGCTCATTTCTGTGATCCGGCATTTTACTGTACTATTTGAAATGGACAATTTGCTAATTTCTTTTGAAGCATCTTCCCCTAACAAAAGTGAAACAGAATCGATGATACAAGGTTTTATTAGTTCTTCCCCAATTGTATGAGGTTTCTTAGTTTTGGCAATTTTTAATGCAATCCTGTATGACATTTCTACAATTGTTTTGCTGTAATCAACTTTCTGATGTTCTTTATTAATTTTTTCTGCAAGCTTTCTAAAATGTGAGATGGTTTTGTTGTGGTAGTCCCTATGAAAATGTTCGAAATGTCTCTTCAATCTGTTCGGTTTCAGACTCTCTGTTGACAGCAGTTTGTTACATATGACGCACACTGGTCTTTCACCGTTATTATCATCAATGCTAGTAAATCCAAATTCGAGATATTCTTCTTTATATTTTCGTTTGCGAGTTGCCATTCTTTCAAGGGATTAAATGAACCAATGAAGAGATTTTTCTGAAATAGGAAAGATATTTTTATAGTACAAAAAATGTGTTAAAATTTCATAAATGACCGAAACAGTATATAGCCATATCCTTGTTATGGATACGTAATCAGAAAATTATATCATAGCTATATGTTACCAATTTAATATTCAATTACAAGGAATAACGAAAGAACCAATACAGTAGATAATCTCGAGTGAAGTGAATTTACTTTACGAAAACCCTGCATATGTGAAAAGAGTTTTGGTAGTAATGAAAACAAGGATTGAATTTTCTTTGGCAAGAAAAGCAGAACACGTTGAGGGAATAGGTAGATAGTAAAGAAGTAACTAAGAGTAAATATTTGTTTTATAATGGGTTGTTAATAGTATGTTATAAAGGATTATTTTTTCGGCAATAATAAAATTCGTACCTTGTATTAAGAATATTATATAGTTAAGTAAAGCTATTCTACAATCAAAATAAGTGAATAATGAAATAAACATTTCACATACAATTAAATTCAATACAAAATATAGAAGCAGATAAGTCAGGTAATAATAGTGAACAGTAATCTAGGTTCTGAAAGCCAGTCCAGACGCTCCAACAAAATCAAAACTTTCTCTGAAATCCTGTGACTGTGAAATTTTTCCGAGAAACGGCGGGCAAATTGGTTCACGGACATGAGAATAGAAACTGTCCGCGAACACAGGAATCGAAGTGTTTGCAATGGTCATTTGATTGAATATTTATGATATATATTATGTGGAGTGTATTTGATGATTGTAAGTAAATTATATAAATATTTGGATTTAAAGCCGATTTGATTATATATATTTGTTTACAATTTTACATATTATGAAACTAACTAGGGTAAGTTCCGATTATCGAACTGTTCCACATTTTCGGCCCGACACGTAATTTATATTTATATGTATTAATATTTAATTATAATTTCAATCATTCGCTATTTGTTTCTCTCTTTTCCGAAAATGTGGGACCGTCCTATAACTTGGAATTTACCCTATAGGTATGAATTATTTAGTTGTTTTTCCTAATGTAACTAGGTACCATGCATATACCTAGTTTACAGTAAAAGTTACAATAATTGTATTTCCACAAAACTTGGAAAGTGAATGTTAACAGTATTTGGAAATAAGCATTAACGTAGTTTATGAAAATAAATTTATGATTTGATATTCCTATCGTGATCTAAAATAACCCCCACTATGCGAGTACTAGGAGTGTCTGATTACAGAGACGCTTCTCTACACCATTTCACTTACAAATTAAAAAACCTCAAATTTCAATTTAAAATGATCAAATCTGTTTAAAAAAGATGTCATTCGAATTAAAAAAGCTAAAGTTCAAATTCAATCAAATTTAATTTGAAATAGTTGGTATTCATATTAAAATAAATCAAATTAAAATTAAAACAAAATTAATAATAATGAATATCTTCAATTTACGAATTTCTTCACTTACTTGTATCAATTGTTCTTTTTTTAGTTCATGTAAGTGTTACATAGACTATAGCTCATGGTAGGTACTATGAAAAGCTCATGGTAGGTACTATGGAAAGCTCATGGTAGGTACTATGGAAAGCTCATGGTAAGTACTATGGAAAGCTCATGGTAGGTACTATGGAAAGCTCATGGTAAGTACTATGGAAAGCTCATGGTAAGTACTATGGAAAGCTCATGGTAGGTACCAAAGCTCATGGTAGGTACCAAAGCTCATGGTAGGTACTATGGAAAGCTCATGGTAAGTACTATGGAAAGCTCATGGTAGGTACTATGGAAAGCTCATGGTAGGTACTATGGAAAGCTCATGGTAGGTACCAAAGCTCATGGTAGGTACTATGGAAAGCTCATGGTAAGTACTATTGAAAGCTCATGGTAGGTACTATGGAAAGCTCATGGTAGGTACTATGGAAAGCTCATGGTAGGTACTATGGAAAGCTCATGGTAGGTACTATGGAAAGCTCATGGTAGGTACTATGGAAAGCTCATGGTAGGTACCAAAGCTCATGGTAAGTACTATGGAAAGCTCATGGTAGGTACCAAAGCTCATGGTAAGTACTATGGAAAGCTCATGGTAGGTACCAAAGCTCATGGTAGGTACTATGGAAAGCTCATGGTAGGTACCAAAGCTCATGGTAGGTACTATGGAAAGCTCATGGTAGGTACCAAAGCTCATGGTAGGTACCAAAGCTCATGGTAGGTACCAAAGCTCATGGTAGGTACTATGGAAAGCTCATGGTAAGTACTATGGAAAGCTCATGGTAGGTACCAAAGCTCATGGTAGGTACCAAAGCTCATGGTAGGTACCAAAGCTCATGGTAGGTAACGAAGCTCATGGTAGGTACCAAAGCTCATGGTAGGTAACGAAGCTCATGGTAGGTACCAAAGCTCATGGTAGGTAACGAAGCTCATGGTAGGTACCAAAGCTCATGGTAGGTAACGAAGCTCATGGTAGGTACCAAAGCTCATGGTATGTAACGAAGCTCATGGTAGGTGCCAAAGCTCATGGTAGGTACCATAGTTCATGGTAGGTACCAAAGCTCATGATAGGTACCAAAGCTCATGGTAGGTACCAAAGATCATGGTAGGTACCAAAGCTTATTTGAAAATCAGCAATGAGTTTTAGTGTCTACCATGAGCTTCGTTACCAACCATGAACTATGGTACCTACCATGAGCTTTGGTACCTACCATGAGCTTTGGTACCTACCATGAGCTTTGGTACCTACCATGAGCTTTGGTACCTACTAACTACCATGTGTAAGTACCAAAAAGCTTACTGGCCCTGCATTTTTCAAATAAATTTTTAATTCATGAAAATTATAATTTGTATCCATTACAATTTTTAAGAATCTGAAATTTTATATTTTCTATGTAACACTTACATGAACTAAAAAAAGAACAATTGATACAAGTAAGTGAAGAAATTCGTAAATTGAAGATATTCATTATTATTAATTTTGTTTTAATTCTAATTTGATTTATTTTAATATGAATACCAACTATTTCAAATTGAATTTGATTTAAATTAAATTGATTGATGTTTTTTTTTCAATTTGAACTTGATTTATTTTAATTTGGCATTGAGATTTTTTAGTTTGAATGTCATCTTTTTTTAAATATATTTGATCTTTTTAAATTTGAATTTGAGGTTTTTTAATTTGATGGTGTTTTTCAATTTGTCAGTAAAATGTACTGGAACAGATATTTAGGTACTATTATATTATTATATTAGCAATGTGTACCTTCTGGTTAGATAACTAGGTTGACAATTATGTTATATATATCAGCTAGGTATAGGTAGGTACCTAATGGTAATCATTCATATTATATAATCAGCTAGGTACCTATATAGGTAAAAATTTATATTACATAATCAACTATAGGCACCTAGGTAAACATTTATGTATAATCAGGTAGATAGATACCTAGTTAGGTAAACGTATATATTATATAATCGACTAGATACCTAGTTAGGTAAACATATATATATTATATAATCGACTAGATACCTAGTTAGGTAAACATATATAATATATAATTGACTAGATACCTAGTTAGGTAAACAATCATATTATATAACCGGCTGAATACCTACCAAGGAAAACATTAATATTATATAATCGCCTGGATACCTAAGCAGGTGAACATTTTTATTATACAATAATTAACTAAGTAAGTACCTAGGTAAACAATCATATTATATAATCGGCTAGGTAACAAGGTAAACATTTATATTTCATATCAACTACCTAGGTACCTAGGTATTCATTTCTTTAATCAATGATTGTTTCTAAAATCACTAAATTATTAGGTATTAATATTTCCATTTACTGTTCATATTGCTCTCGTTTAGATGCAACACTAATAGAAATGAGATTGTTCGTGTTTGTTCAGACAAAAATATTTCAAACCTGAGTGAACTCAAGTGGTTTGTCGGAAAGTCTGGACAGGGCTTTAGGTAGAGTAGAGAATTATTATTCGTTATTTTAATATTATTACCTGTTAAACATAAATTATTTTTTTATACATTTATTTAACTGAATGTCTATGTTTAAATATTTCTTTCAAAGAATAGGTACAAGTAACTTACGATCTATGGCTGTTTACTTGATTGCTTAGCGTCGTAACACAACACCCCAAAGAGTTACTCCATTACTATTACTGGTGGTTATCATTTTTATACAAAATATCTTACAGAGTAAAAGAGAGGGGGAAAACCTAGTTTATAATGAAAACTAAACTTATTAATTAGAAAGTTCCAAACTTAATAATATTGGAAATAACTAGTAGCTATCTTTGTATTAATAAAATGAGCAATAATATTAAATAAATATTAATAATGTATCAGAATTACAGGAATTAATTTTGATATTATTAAAAGAAACCTTGAGCTAGGTCTGCTATAGGGCTTGTGGGAAATCTAATTTTGCAACAACCTTACTAGTGTCTTATCATTCACCTTTCTATTGTCTTATCATTCACCTTTCTAGTATCTTATCATTCACCTTACTAGTGTCTTATCATTCACCTTTCTAGTATCTTATCATTCACCTTACTAGTGTCTTATCATTCACCTTTCTATTGTCTTATCATTCACCTTTCTATTGTCTTATCATTCACCTTTCTAGTATCTTATCATTCACCACTATTGTCTTATCAATCACAATCACCTTACTAGTGTCTTATCATTCACCTAACTTGTGTCTTATTATTCACCTTACTATTGTCTTCTCATTCACCTAACTAGTGTCTTATTATTCACCTTACTATTGTCTTATCATTCACCTTACTATTGTCTTATCATTCACCTTTCTATTGTCTTATTATTCACCTTACTATTGTCTTATCATTCACCTTTCTATTGTCTTATTATTCACCTTACTATTGTCTTATCATTCACCTTTGTATTGTCTTATCATTCACCTTACTAGTGTCTTATTATTCACCTTACTATTGTCTTATCATTCACCTTACTATTGTCTTATCAATCACCTTTCTATTGTCTTATCATTCACCTTACTATTGTCTTATCATTCACCTAACTAGTGTCTTATTATTCACCTTACTATTGTCTTATCATTCACCTTACTAGTGTCTTATCATTCACCTTACTAGTGTCTTATCATTCACCTTTCTATTGTCTTATTATTCACCTTTCTATTGTCTTATTATTCACCTTACTATTGTCTTATCATTCACCTTACTAGTGTCTTATCATTCATCTTACTATTGTCTTATCATTCACCTAACTAGTGTCTTATTATTCACCTTACTATTGTCTTATCATTCACCTTACTATTGTCTTATCATTCACCTTACTAGTGTCTTATCATTCACCTTACTAGTGTCTTATCATTCACCTAACTAGTGTCTTATTATTCACCTTACTATTGTCTTATCATTCACCTTTCTATTGTCTTATCATTCACCTTACTAGTGTCTTATCATTCACCTTACTAGTGTCTTATCATTCACCTAACTAGTGTCTTATCATTCACCTTACTATTGTCTTATCATTCACCTTTCTATTGTCTTATCATTCACCTTACTAGTGTCTTATCATTCACCTTTCTATTGTCTTATCATTCATCATACTAGTGTCTTATCATTCACCTTACTAGTGTCTTATCATTCACCTTTCTATTGTCTTATCATTCACCTTCTAGTATCTTATCATTTACCTTACTAGTGTCTAATCATTCACCTAACTAGTGTCTTATTATTCACCTTACTATTGTCTTATCATTCACCTTACAAGTGTCTCATCATTCACCTCACTAGTGTCTTATCATTACCTTACTAGTGTCTCATCATTCACCTTACTAGTGTCTCATCATTCACCTTACTAGTGTCTTATTATTCACCTTACTATTGTCTTATCATTCACCTTTCTATTGTCTTATCAATCACCTTACTATTGTCTTATCATTCACCTTTCTAGTATCTTATCATTCACCTTTCTAGTGTCTTATCATTCACCTTACTAGTGTCTTATCATTCACCTCACTAGTGTCTTATCATTCACCTTACTAGTGTCTTATCATTCACCTTACTAGTGTCTTATCATTCACCTTTCTATTGTCTTATCATTCACCTAACTAGTGTCTTATCATTCACCTAATTACTAGTGTCTTATCATTCACCTTTCTATTGTCTTATCATTCACCTAATTACTAGTGTCTTATCATTCACCTTTCTATTGTCTTATCATTCACCTTTCTAGTGTCTTATCATTCACCTAATTACTAGTGTCTTATCATTCACCTTTCTATTGTCTTATCATTCACCTTTCTAGTATCTTATCATTCACCTTACTAGTGTCTTATCATTCACCTTACTAGTGTCTTATCATTCACCTTTCTATTGTCTTATCATTCACCTTTCTAGTATCTTATCATTCACCTTAATAGTGTCTTATCATTCACCTTTCTATTGTCTTATCGTTCACCTTACTAGTGTCTTATCATTCACCTTTCTAGTGTCTTATCATTCACCTTTCTATTGTCTTATCATTCACCTTTCTAGTATCTTATCATTCACCTTACTAGTGTCTTATCATTCACCTTACTAGTGTCTTATCATTCACCTTACTAGTGTCTTATCATTCACCTTACTAGTGTCTTATTATTCACCTTACTAACGTAACATCGTTAATCTTACCAACATAATATCGTTCACCTTACTAACGTACGTAATATCGTTAACCTTACTAACGTACGTAATATCGTTCACCTTACTAACGTACGTAATATCGTTCACCTTACTAACGTACGTAATATCGTTTACCTTACTAACGTACGTAATATCGTTTACCTTACTAACGTACGTAATATCGTTTACCTTACTAACGTACGTAATATCGTTTACCTTACTAACGTACGTAATATCGTTCACCTTACTAACGTACGTAATATCGTTCACCTTACTAACGTACGTAATATCGTTCACCTTACTAACGTACGTAATATCGTTTACCTTACTAACGTACGTAATATCGTTTACCTTACTAACGTACGTAATATCGTTTACCTTACTAACGTACGTAATATCGTTCACCTTACTAACGTACGTAATATCGTTCACCTTACTAACGTACGTAATATCGTTTACCTTACTAACGTACGTAATATCGTTCACCTTACTAACGTACGTAATATCGTTTACCTTACTAACGTACGTAATATCGTTTACCTTACTAACGTACGTAATATCGTTTACCTTACTAACGTACGTAATATCGTTTACCTTACTAACGTACGTAATATCGTTTACCTTACTAACGTACGTAATATCGTTTACCTTACTAACGTACGTAATATCGTTTACCTTACTAACGTACGTAATATCGTACACCTTACTAACGTACGTAATATCGTTCACCTTACTAACGTACGTAATATCGTTTACCTTACTAACGTACGTAATATCGTTTACCTTACTAACGTACGTAATATCGTTTACCTTACTAACGTACGTAATATCGTTTACCTTACTAACGTACGTAATATCGTTTACCTTACTAACGTACGTAATATCGTTTACCTTACTACCAAAATATCGTTCACAGGCGGCTCACCTTTTAATGCACACCACACTTAAAAAATATGAACAAAATGGTAATAAATAGTTTTTAGTAGAAACAGTCATATGTAACGGTAAACTTTATAAAATAATTTGACTTTAAAAAGTAAGTGTATCAGTAGCGTGCAATAATCTCTCACATTAATGCTGCTCAACTGGAAGAAGAGTAGATGATATCTGTACTGTTTTTCAAAAGAGAATGAACAGTATCACAGATACAACAAAATTAGTATGTTATTATTCCATGCCCCCACCATGACCACTTTGGGGGCAATGACCACAGTTTAAGAACCTCTAATCTAGATACTTGAGATAAAAAATTTAATTTTGGTAATATTCAGGTTCTATAAGATTTTAATTCTTTTAGGAACCACCACTGTACAATTCTTTTAGTAACTTTTTAGCATGTTTTTAATTGAAATGTGGTAAAAGTGTGAAATATAATTTAAAAAATTGTTTATCGAAATGACATCTACCATCTATATAATAAATAAATAAAATACATTTTCTAGACAAAAATATAAATGCCAGAAATGATTGCTCCAACAAATGAATTATTTCAGACAGAATGGCGTTTTAGAATTAATTGCCAATAATATACACTATCAATTATTCTTGTTTAGTCATTTGGGTATTCTATTTGATATTAGTTCATTTATTATACTAAAGGCATATGCTCCTTTTATTATAAATCACTATTATGACAAGTGAAATAAGTGTTGAACATGGCTAGTAATTATTTCTCCTGGAATGTAAAGTATTTTTATATATATAGTTTATCCATTTGGTTGTTAGTTTTCAACTGTTTTCGCCATAATTTATACAGATATTAGATTTAAAAATCATTTTATGATAAATGTTATATATATACTATTTACAATATAATAATTTTTATTCAATCTCACCTTCTTATCATAATGTTTGCAATAGTTACGGTGAAATTTATAGCTTACAAAGTTACTCCTCGATTATTTTTAACATCAGGAGAAATAATTGTGAGACATGTTCCACACTTATTTGATTTGTCATAAGTGCGAGCTGTTATAAGAACGGGGTATGGAAGTACATTTGATTTTGCCATGGAATATTATATTTTCCGAACGTAATGTTGATAGAATTTGTTACTTATTGCTTAATCTTTTCAACTTCATATTTGTATTATATGTAATACCATTAAGATATACACTAATATAAATATTCACTGGGTGTATAAACAAAAACATAAGACTGGGAATAAATGAACAGAATTCAGTTAATCAGGGATCACATGACCGGGAATCAATTGACCTAAACCTCAAAACCATGGTTAAAAGTATCAAAACTATGGTTCAAGATACAAACCCGTTGGTTCAAGATACAAACCCGTTGGTTAAAGATACAAACCCGTTGGTTCAAGATACAAACCCGTTGGTTCAAGATACAAACCCGTTGGTTCAAGATAAAAACCCGTTGGTTCAAGATACAAACCCGTTGGTTCAAGATACAAACCCGTTGGTTCAAGATACAAACCCGTTGGTTCAAGATACAAACCCGTTGGTTCAAGATACAAACCCGTTGGTTAAAGGTAAAAACCCGTTGGTTGAAGATACAAACCCGTTGGTTAAAGTTACAAACCCGTTGGTTCAAGATACAAACCCGTTGGTTAAAGGTACAAACCCGTTGGTTAAAGGTAGAAACCCGTTGGTTAAAGTTACAAACCCGTTGGTTAAAGATACAAACCCGTTGGTTCAATATACAAACCCGTTGGTTAAAGGTACAAACCCGTTGGTTGAAGATACAAACCCGTTGGTTAAAGTTACAAACCCGTTGGTTCAAGATACAAACCCGTTGGTTCAAGATACAAACCCGTTGATTCAAGATACAAACCCGTTGGTTCAAGATAAAAACCCGTTGGTTCAAGATACAAACCCGTTGGTTCAAGATACAAACCCGTTGGTTCAAGATACAAACCCGTTGGTTAAAGGTACAAACCCGTTGGTTAAAGTTACAAACCCGTTGGTTCAAGATAAAAACCCGTTGGTTAAAGATACAAACCCGTTGGTTCAAGATACAAACCCGTTGGTTAAAGGTACAAACCCGTTGGTTGAAGATACAAACCCGTTGGTTAAAGTTACAAACCCGTTGGTTCAAGATACAAACCCGTTGGTTCAAGATACAAACCCGTTGGTTCAAGATAAAAACCCGTTGGTTCAAGATACAAGCCCGTTGGTTCAATATACAAGCCCGTTGGTTCAAGATACAAACCCGTTGGTTCAAGATACAAACCCGTTGGTTCAAGATACAAACCCGTTGGTTCAAGATACAAACCCGTTGGTTAAAGGTACAAACCCGTTGGTTGAAGATACAAACCCGTTGGTTAAAGGTACAAACCCGTTGGTTGAAGATACAAACCCGTTGGTTAAAGATACAAACCCGTTGGTTAAAGATACAAACCCGTTGGTTCAAGTTACAAACCCGTTGGTTCAAGATACAAACCCGTTGGTTCAAGATACAAACCCGTTGGTTAAAGGTACAAACCCGTTGGTTGAAGATACAAACCCGTTGGTTAAAGTTACAAACCCGTTGGTTCAAGATACAAACCCGTTGGTTAAAGGTACAAACCCGTTGGTTAAAGATACAAACCTGTTGGTTAAAGATACAAACCCGTTGGTTAAAGGTACAAACCCGTTGGTTAAAGTTACAAACCCGTTGGTTAAAGTTACAAACCCGTTGGTTCAAGATACAAATCCGTTGGTTAAAGGTACAAACCCGTTGGTTGAAGATACAAACCCGTTGGTTAAAGTTACAAACCCGTTGGTTCAAGATACAAACCCGTTGGTTAAAGGTACAAACCCGTTGGTTAAAGATACAAACCCGTTGGTTAAAGATACAAACCCGTTGGTTAAAGGTACAAACCCGTTGGTTAAAGTTACAAACCCGTTGGTTCAAGATACAAACCCGTTGGTTCAAGATACAAACCCGTTGGTTAATGATACAAACCCGTTGGTTCAAGATACAAACCCGTTGGTTCAAGATACAAACCCGTTGGTTAAAGATACAAACCCGTTGGTTAAAGATACAAACCCGATGGTTCAAGTTACAAACCCGTTGGTTCAAGATTCAAACCCGTTGGTTCAAGATACAAACCTGTTGGTTCAAGATACAAACCCGTTGGTTCAAGATACCGAGACGATGGTTCATGGTTCAAACCATTAGGTTCAAAGTACCTAGATGATGGTTCTAGTCATCATATGCTGAATCAAGAATGAATATTAAATTCTATGAGAATGCTCAGGGGATCGTAATTTTCATTCATTTTAATTTCACAGTAAATGCGTCTGAGAAATGATAAGAAAAGCAAAGATTTTTATTATGTTTACCTTCGCAGTAGTACGAGAGGTTACATTTTGATTTGATATCATTACTTATTTATAATCTTATTATCATAAATTAATGGTAATCTTGTTATTCGCATAATTTAAAAAGTATTCAACCAAATTGCCTCATATATTTTGGAACGATTGGACATTATCCAGGAACCAGTTTACTAGATTTTGGGAGTCATCTTACCAAAGGGCAAGGCCATTTATAACTCAACAAATATTCAATAGCGATGGCGAAGGTATGCGCTCTACCGTTACCCGTTCTTGTTTTATCTTTGCTTGGATGGGAATATATGAGTAGCAGTGTTAATATGCAATCTAATCAGCATATTATCGCTTGCATTACGTAAGTGGCAATAATAAAGCACTGATGAAATGTTTAACCAGTAACAGACTAGGCTATTGACTTCTGAGTTAGTAACAGACTAGGCTATTGACTTCTGAGTTAGTAACAGACTAGGCTATTGACTTCTGAGTTAGTAACAGACTAGGCTATTGACTTCTGAGTTAGTAACAGACTAGGCTATTGAGTTCTGAGTTAGTAACAGACTAGGCTATTGACTTCTGAGTTAGTAACAGACTAGGCTATTGAGTTCTGAGTTAGTAATAGACTAGGCTATTGACTTCTGAGTTAGTAACAGACTAGGCTATTGAGTTCTGAGTTAGTAACTGACTAGGCTATTGAGTTCTGAGTTAGTAACAGACTAGGCTATTGACTTCTGAGTTAGTAACAGACTAGGCTATTGACTTCTAAGTTAGTAACAGACTAGGCTATTGACTTCTGAGATAGTAACAGACTAGGCTATTGAGTTCTGAGTTAGTAACTGACTAGGCTATTGAGTTCTGAGCTAGTAAGTGACTAGGCTATTGACTTCTGAGTTAGTAACAGACTAGGCTATTGACTTCTGAGTTAGTAACAGACTAGGCTATTGACTTCTGAGTTAGTAACAGACTAGGCTATTGACTTCTGAGTTAGTAACAGACTAGGCTATTGACTTCTGAGTTAGTAACAGACTAGGCTATTGACTTCTGAGTTAGTAACAGACTAGGCTATTGACTTCTGAGTTAGTAACAGACTAGGCTATTGACTTCTGAGTTAGTAACAGACTAGGCTATTGAGTTCTGAGTTAGTAACAGACTAGGCTATTGACTTCTGAGTTAGTAACAGACTAGGCTATTGAGTTCTGAGTTAGTAACAGACTAGGCTATTGACTTCTGAGTTAGTAACAGACTAGGCTATTGACTTCTGAGTTAGTAACAGACTAGGCTATTGACTTCTGAGTTAGTAACAGACTAGGCTATTGACTTCTGAGTTAGTAACAGACTAGGCTATTGACTTCTGAGTTAGTAACAGACTAGGCTATTGACTTCTGAGTTAGTAACAGACTAGGCTATTGACTTCTGAGTTAGTAACAGACTAGGCTATTGACTTCTGAGTTAGTAACAGACTAGGCTATTGAGTTCTGAGTTAGTAACAGACTAGGATATTGACTTCTGAGTTAGTAACAGACTAGGCTATTGACTTCTGAGTTAGTAACAGACTAGGCTATTGACTTCTGAGTTAGTAACAGACTAGGCTATTGAGTTCTGAGTTAGTAACAGACTAGGCTATTGAGTTCTGAGTTAGTAACAGACTAGGCTATTGAGTTCTGAGTTAGTAACAGACTAGGCTATTGAGTTCTGAGTTAGTAACAGACTAGGCTATTGACTTCTGAGTTAGTAACAGACTAGGGTATTGAGTTCTGAGTTAGTAACAGACTAGGCTATTGACTTCTGAGTTAGTAACAGACTAGGCTATTGACTTCTGAGTTAGTAATAGACTAGGCTATTGACTTCTGAGTTAGTAACAGACTAGGCTATTGAGTTCTGAGTTAGTACAGACTAGGCTATTGACTTCTGAGTTAGTAACAGACTAGGCTATTGAGTTCTGAGTTAGTAACAGACTAGGCTATTGAGTTCTGAGTTAGTAACAGACTAGGCTATTGACTTCTGAGTTAGTAACAGACTAGGCTATTGACTTCTGAGTTAGTAACAGACTAGGCTATTGACTTCTGAGTTAGTAACAGACTAGGCTATTGACTTCTGAGTTAGTAACAGACTAGGCTATTGAGTTCTGAGTTAGTAACAGACTAGGCTATTGACTTCTGAGTTAGTAACAGACTAGGCTATTGAGTTCTGAGTTAGTAACAGACTAGGCTATTAACTTCTGAGTTAGTAACAGACTAGGCTATTGAGTTCTGAGTTAGTAACAGACTAGGCTATTGACTTCTGAGTTAGTAACAGACTAGGCTATTGACTTCTGAGTTAGTAACAGACTAGGCTATTGACTTCTGAGTTAGTAACAGACTAGGCTATTGACTTCTGAGTTAGTAACCGACTAGGCTATTGACTTCTGAATTAGTAACAGACTAGGCTATTGACTTCTGAGTTAGTAACAGACTAGGCTATTGACTTCTGAGTTAGTAACAGACTAGGCTAATGACTTCTGAGTTAGTAACAGACTAGGATATTGACTTCTGAGTTAGTAACAGACTAGGCTATTGACTTCTGAGTTAGTAACAGACTAGGCTATTGACTTCTGAGTTAGTAACAGACTAGGCTATTGACTTCTGAGTTAGTAACAGACTAGGCTATTGTCTTCTGAGTTAGTAACAGACTAGGCTATTGAGTTCTGAGTTAGTAACAGACTAGGCTATTGACTTCTGAGTTAGTAACAGACTAGGCTATTGAGTTCTGAGTTAGTAACAGACTAGGCTATTGACTTCTGAGTTAGTAACAGACTAGGCTATTGAGTTCTGAGTTAGTAACAGACTAGGCTATTGACTTCTGAGTTAGTAACAGACTAGGCTATTGAGTTCTGAGTTAGTAACAGACTAGGCTATTGAGTTCTGAGTTAGTAACAGACTAGGCTATTGAGTTCTGAGTTAGTAACAGACTAGGCTATTGAGTTCTGAGTTAGTAACAGACTAGGCTATTGAGTTCTGAGTTAGTAACAGACTAGGCTATTGAGTTCTGAGTTAGTAACAGACTAGGCTATTGACTTCTGAGTTAGTAACAGACTAGGGTATTGAGTTCTGAGTTAGTAACAGACTAGGCTATTGAGTTCTGAGTTAGTAACAGACTAGGCTATTGAGTTCTGAGTTAGTAACAGACTAGGCTATTGACTTCTGAGTTAGTAACAGACTAGGCTATTGAGTTCTGAGTTAGTAACAGACTAGGCTATTGACTTCTGAGTTAGTAACAGACTAGGCTATTGAGTTCTGAGTTAGTAACAGACTAGGCTATTGACTTCTGAGTTAGTAACAGACTAGGCTATTGAGTTCTGAGTTAGTAACAGACTAGGCTATTGAGTTCTGAGTTAGTAACAGACTAGGCTATTGAGTTCTGAGTTAGTAACAGACTAGGCTATTGAGTTCTGAGTTAGTAACAGACTAGGCTATTGAGTTCTGAGTTAGTAACAGACTAGGCTATTGAGTTCTGAGTTAGTAACAGACTAGGCTATTGACTTCTGAGTTAGTAACAGACTAGGGTATTGAGTTCTGAGTTAGTAACAGACTAGGCTATTGAGTTCTGAGTTAGTAACAGACTAGGCTATTGAGTTCTGAGTTAGTAACAGACTAGGCTATTGACTTCTGAGTTAGTAACAGACTAGGCTATTGAGTTCTGAGTTAGTAACAGACTAGGCTATTGACTTCTGAGTTAGTAACAGACTAGGCTATTGACTTCTGAGTTAGTAACAGACTAGGCTATTGACTTCTGAGTTAGTAACAGACTAGGCTATTGACTTCTGAGTTAGTAACAGACTAGGCTATTGACTTCTGAGTTAGTAACAGACTAGGCTATTGAGTTCTGAGTTAGTAACAGACTAGGATATTGACTTCTGAGTTAGTAACAGACTAGGCTATTGACTTCTGAGTTAGTAACAGACTAGGCTATTGACTTCTGAGTTAGTAACAGACTAGGCTATTGAGTTCTGAGTTAGTAACAGACTAGGCTATTGAGTTCTGAGTTAGTAACAGACTAGGCTATTGAGTTCTGAGTTAGTAACAGACTAGGCTATTGAGTTCTGAGTTAGTAACAGACTAGGCTATTGACTTCTGAGTTAGTAACAGACTAGGGTATTGAGTTCTGAGTTAGTAACAGACTAGGCTATTGACTTCTGAGTTAGTAACAGACTAGGCTATTGACTTCTGAGTTAGTAATAGACTAGGCTATTGACTTCTGAGTTAGTAACAGACTAGGCTATTGAGTTCTGAGTTAGTACAGACTAGGCTATTGACTTCTGAGTTAGTAACAGACTAGGCTATTGAGTTCTGAGTTAGTAACAGACTAGGCTATTGAGTTCTGAGTTAGTAACAGACTAGGCTATTGACTTCTGAGTTAGTAACAGACTAGGCTATTGACTTCTGAGTTAGTAACAGACTAGGCTATTGACTTCTGAGTTAGTAACAGACTAGGCTATTGACTTCTGAGTTAGTAACAGACTAGGCTATTGAGTTCTGAGTTAGTAACAGACTAGGCTATTGACTTCTGAGTTAGTAACAGACTAGGCTATTGAGTTCTGAGTTAGTAACAGACTAGGCTATTAACTTCTGAGTTAGTAACAGACTAGGCTATTGAGTTCTGAGTTAGTAACAGACTAGGCTATTGACTTCTGAGTTAGTAACAGACTAGGCTATTGACTTCTGAGTTAGTAACAGACTAGGCTATTGACTTCTGAGTTAGTAACAGACTAGGCTATTGACTTCTGAGTTAGTAACCGACTAGGCTATTGACTTCTGAATTAGTAACAGACTAGGCTATTGACTTCTGAGTTAGTAACAGACTAGGCTATTGACTTCTGAGTTAGTAACAGACTAGGCTAATGACTTCTGAGTTAGTAACAGACTAGGATATTGACTTCTGAGTTAGTAACAGACTAGGCTATTGACTTCTGAGTTAGTAACAGACTAGGCTATTGACTTCTGAGTTAGTAACAGACTAGGCTATTGACTTCTGAGTTAGTAACAGACTAGGCTATTGTCTTCTGAGTTAGTAACAGACTAGGCTATTGAGTTCTGAGTTAGTAACAGACTAGGCTATTGACTTCTGAGTTAGTAACAGACTAGGCTATTGAGTTCTGAGTTAGTAACAGACTAGGCTATTGACTTCTGAGTTAGTAACAGACTAGGCTATTGAGTTCTGAGTTAGTAACAGACTAGGCTATTGACTTCTGAGTTAGTAACAGACTAGGCTATTGAGTTCTGAGTTAGTAACAGACTAGGCTATTGAGTTCTGAGTTAGTAACAGACTAGGCTATTGAGTTCTGAGTTAGTAACAGACTAGGCTATTGAGTTCTGAGTTAGTAACAGACTAGGCTATTGAGTTCTGAGTTAGTAACAGACTAGGCTATTGAGTTCTGAGTTAGTAACAGACTAGGCTATTGACTTCTGAGTTAGTAACAGACTAGGGTATTGAGTTCTGAGTTAGTAACAGACTAGGCTATTGAGTTCTGAGTTAGTAACAGACTAGGCTATTGAGTTCTGAGTTAGTAACAGACTAGGCTATTGACTTCTGAGTTAGTAACAGACTAGGCTATTGAGTTCTGAGTTAGTAACAGACTAGGCTATTGACTTCTGAGTTAGTAACAGACTAGGCTATTGAGTTCTGAGTTAGTAACAGACTAGGCTATTGACTTCTGAGTTAGTAACAGACTAGGCTATTGAGTTCTGAGTTAGTAACAGACTAGGCTATTGAGTTCTGAGTTAGTAACAGACTAGGCTATTGAGTTCTGAGTTAGTAACAGACTAGGCTATTGAGTTCTGAGTTAGTAACAGACTAGGCTATTGAGTTCTGAGTTAGTAACAGACTAGGCTATTGAGTTCTGAGTTAGTAACAGACTAGGCTATTGACTTCTGAGTTAGTAACAGACTAGGGTATTGAGTTCTGAGTTAGTAACAGACTAGGCTATTGAGTTCTGAGTTAGTAACAGACTAGGCT
The DNA here is from genome assembly GCA_947561585.1 of Caprella mutica. Classification (NCBI taxonomy): domain Eukaryota; kingdom Metazoa; phylum Arthropoda; class Malacostraca; order Amphipoda; family Caprellidae; genus Caprella; species Caprella mutica. The sequence continues at coordinate 68,825 of CANNZV010001866.1, read as the reverse complement.
ATTGAGTTCTGAGTTAGTAACAGACTAGGCTATTGACTTCTGAGTTAGTAACAGACTAGGCTATTGACTTCTGAGTTAGTAACAGACTAGGCTATTGACTTCTGAGTTAGTAACAGACTAGGCTATTGACTTCTGAGTTAGTAACAGACTAGGCTATTGACTTCTGAGTTAGTAACAGACTAGGCTATTGAGTTCTGAGTTAGTAACAGACTAGGCTATTGAGTTCTGAGTTAGTAACAGACTAGGCTATTGAGTTCTGAGTTAGTAACAGACTAGGCTATTGAGTTCTGAGTTAGTAACAGACTAGGCTATTGACTTCTGAGTTAGTACCAGACTAGGCTATTGAGTTCTGAGTTAGTAACAGACTAGGCTATTGAGTTCTGAGTTAGTAACAGACTAGGCTATTGAGTTCTGAGTTAGTAACAGACTAGGCTATTGAGTTCTGAGTTAGTAACAGACTAGGCTATTGACTTCTGAGTTAGTAACAGACTAGGCTATTGACTTCTGAGTTAGTAACAGACTAGGCTATTGACTTCTGAGTTAGTAACAGACTAGGCTATTGACTTCTGAGTTAGTAACAGACTAGGCTATTGACTTCAGAGTTAGTAACAGACTAGGCTATTGACTTCTGAGTTAGTAACAGACTAGGCTATTGACTTCTGAGTTAGTAACAGACTAGGCTATTGACTTCTGAGTTAGTAACAGACTAGGCTATTGACTTCTGAGTTAGTAACAGACTAGGCTATTGACTTCTGAGTTAGTAACAGACTAGGCTATTGACTTCTGAGTTAGTAACAGACTAGGCTATTGAGTTCTGAGTTAGTAACAGACTAGGCTATTGACTTCTGAGTTAGTAACAGACTAGGCTATTGACTTCTGAGTTAGTAACAGACTAGGCTATTGACTTCTGAGTTAGTAACAGACTAGGCTATTGACTTCTGAGTTAGTAACAGACTAGGCTATTGACTTCTGAGTTAGTAACCGGTTCCACATTTTCGAACACTCAAGAAAAATATATACAATTGAAAATAGCGAGTTATTCTTTAAATTATATAACTTTTTCTTAAATGATTGAAAATTGGGAGCCTGTCGATATGGGTTTTAACCCTAGTTACCTAGATATTGAGAGGTTTAAACCCTAGTTACTTAGATATTGAGAGGTTTAAACCCTAGTTACCTAGATATTGAGAGGTTTTAACCCTAGTTACCTAGATATTGAGAGGTTTAAACCCTAGTTACTTAGATATTGAGAGGTTTAAACCCTAGTTACCTAGATATTGAGAGGTTTTAACCCTAGTTACCTAGATATTGAGAGGTTTTAACCCTAGTTACCTAGATATTGAGAGGTCTTAACCTTATTTATCTAGTTATTGAGAGATTTAACCCTAGTTACCTAGTTATTGAGAGGTTGTATCTCTAGTTACCTAGTTATTGAAAGGTTTTAACTTTAGTTACCTAGTAAGTGAATATTTTAATCATAGTTACCTAGTCATTGAGAGGTTTAAGCCCTAGTTACCTAGTTAGTGAATTGTATAACCCTAGTTAATTAGTTATTGGGAGATTTAACCCTAGTTGCCTAGTTATTGAGAGGTTTAACCCTAGTTATCTAGTGATTAAGAAGTTTTTACCCTAGATACCTAGTTAGAGAATGGTTTTAACACTTGTTACCTAGTTGGTGAATTGTTTAACCTAAGTTATCTAGTTATTGAGAGGTTTAACCCTAGTTGCCTAGTTATTGATCTGTAATGAAAATATTATTGCACGGTAACTAAAGAACAGTATAAATTAAATTGTATTAAACCTTATTATTAAACACCAAATAATATTTTTCAAAATTCATGAAAAACTTAAGTAAAAAATGTACACTACGTCTCAGTTACATTTTATAAAGAATACTGCAGTATTTTTCCCCAACGGAATTTCTAATACTTAATTTGCTTTAAATTTTCAAAAGCAACTATGAACATCAGTATAGACTATAGATTGAAGATGATAATACTTCACTAATAAAATAAACAATATTTAAAAATAAAAATAGAAGAAGATGATCATATATAGATATCTAATGAAAAAGTCAGAATATTGGAAGATTATTTTATCCGAGTGATTTGTTAAAAAGAACAAATATTTTAGTGACAAATCACAAACACAGCGAAATAAAACAGTGTTTACACTAAGCACGCTGAGTTACAAATGTTCATATTCAATGTGATAGTGATTTAATGAACTCTAACTGAGACAAAACTCTCTGTTTCCACTTAGTCTCACGTATTAGAAATTATAAATCTTTGTCCACGATTTTCATATTGGAAATAAGTTTAAGATGCATATCAGGCATATTGTCCGGTAGGCATTTTGTCCGTTAGGCATTTTGTCCGTTAGGCATTTTGTCCGTTAGGCATTTTGTCCGTTATGCATTTTGTCCCTTAGACCTTTTGTCCGTATAGGCATTTTGTCCGTTAGGCCTTTTGTCCTTTAGGCATTTTTTCCGTTAGGCATTTTGGAAAGAACTACCTATGAACAAGAGAAACCACCTACGAAACAGAGGAACCACGTATGAACCAATGGAACCTAAGAAAATCCAAATCACATTTATCAGCTACTCAATGGCTACATTTTTCATGTTGAACTTTATTCAACAAAAGAAAAATAGCCATTGTAAGAACTGTGATGATACAAAAGTAAAAGTAGAAAAGCCACACATAATATAATAACTGGATAGTAGATTCAGAAGTAACCTAATTTATGAGTTATGATAAAACATGTTTTCAAGGGTGGTAGGACAATTGCCACCCCCGGATAATTACCAACCTGGAAAATTTCAACCCCGAACAATTTCCAAAACTCGGAAAATTTCACCCCCGAACAATTACCAAAACCCGGACAATTGCCATTCCTGAAAAACTGCATCCGTCGGAAAATTGCCATCCCTGATGATTATTATCAAGCTTCTTCACTTGAAGAACATCTAAAATGCGTGGTAATATTATTAAATACCTATTGTTTTCTCCCTTTATCCATTAATTATAAACAAAGAGCTTTACTTGGTGAGATATTACAAGCTTTTGTCAATAATAGACAAAGACACATTATAGTTGTATATTAGTGCCGTTAATAATGAAACACTTTACAGTACAAAACTATTATCAGGTAAAATAGAACATTTCACCCCAGTGTACAATTAGTAACAAATAGGAGTATTTTTTTAATCCTATCATTCAGTAAAGTATAAATTTTGTATAATTTTTGTCGCTATATCGAACCCCCAAACTGCCAACTGGACGGCTATCTTAACCTTAGGTGAAATACTACAATAAGACTCTAGTTAATATCAATTATTAATTAATGCGGAAATTGATACTTTATAAATGAAATATATAATATTTATTTGTATAATGGTAAACCAATTTGTATATTATCACCATTTTTTCTGTTAAGAAACCTGATAATAATTATTAACTATTTGGGGTGGCAATTGTCCAGGGTTGGCAATTGCCTGGAAGTGGCAATTGTCCTGACATTGTTTTCTAGTTATTTATAGTTAAATGATCCATTGCTGGTTTTATAGATGACATAAATCTGAAATCATTATTTATTGATGAGGTTACTATTAGGTCTTGCTCGATTGATATAATAAATGCTGTCAGTACCTAGAATGAATACATACGTGTATTGACTGTAAATTTTACTTAATATAAGTATTGAATACTAAATTTTAAGAATGAAGCTAATTTTTTTTTAATTTATATCATTTAGAATGTATTTTTGAAGTTGCACCCAATACTGTTCACGATTCCACTATTAGTAAACAATCAACTGAAGTATTACAGCATCACAGATTTTGCTAAATTGGTATGGACAATCTCTGTAACTTAGTTTTTGAAAATATAATTAATAAGCAAGATCATATTTATTTGGTGAAAGTTGCTTTTTATAACAAAAACCATAAATTACCATTTCATTCTACTGTGAAAAAGAAATATAGAAAACCATTTAATTTGATGCACACTAATGTAAGTATTATGCTTGACTCATGCTCTTTAGGTGATAGGAACTAATTTCTAACCTACACAGATGTTTCTAGATTCGCATGAGTATAATTACTGAAGAATAAGTTTTATGTTTTTGAAATTTCTATTCACTAGGAAACATCAGTAGAGAACCATTATTAGATAAGGAGTAGTAGGTTTGATAATAGAGCAGAGTATACCTGTTATGAGTTCATAACTATTTCAGAAAAAAGTGTTTTTGCAATAAAACCACGGTTAAAAACATTCGAAAAAAAGTGGTCGCGAAATCAATTAAAATAACTTTATTCAAAACCATTAGAGCTACGACCTCTGCCTGTTTAAGTTAGAGTTCGTAGCTTTTAAGGCTGGAGCTACTAAAACAGCTGTTTTTTTACATAATAGATCATCTACCTCTGTATTACACAGTAAAATCTAACTGGGTGATCAAAAAGAAAATTGGACCCGATATATCTTTTTCCTCTCGCAAAGCTCGTTTAGTTTCGCAAGTGTTTTACTGTTAATTATGACGAGTCTTTCGAGTCCGTGAGATTTATCCTTTCATCATTCTACGATTGAAGTATTTTAATATTTCTTTTGTATTTACCTATATAACTATTTTATATTGAAATCTACTAGAAGTGCTTTGTATAGTGATGTTAGTTTGTTAGGTAGGTATTTTTGCAAGTACCCGAACATTCAAATTTATTTCACTTCCTGTTAGACTGGAAATAGTAGAAAGATCTGCTTTTATTCCACGCTATCATTTTTTTTAAATTAATCTCCTACTTCTTATACCTTGCCAAAGTCTGGTTATTCTTTTAAAAAAGGTTAAAGACATTTTCGGATGAATAAAATATTTAAATAAAAGTTCTTAAATTTTTTTGGTTAATTCCTAGTTCACGTCTTTATTTCATTTAGGTACGTGAACTATAGGACTTTTTGTTAAGCTCCTCCTACTTTTTCCACGAAAATATAAGAAAAACGATATAATTATTATTTATTTTAGTTACCTGCAGGTATCATGTATACCAACTAAAATAAATAATAATTATATCGATTTTTCTTATATTCTCGTGGAAAAAGTAGGAGGAGCTTAGCAAAAAGTCTGGTAGAAAGACTGAAAAAACCCTACGTGTGTACGGCCCTTTAGTGGAGGATGAGGGAAAGCAGATGATGATTGCTGTGTTTTCATAAATTGAAGAGCCTCCAGATCTGCATTGGAACAGGTTTCGTAGAAGACATCACCGACTTCTTCCAGTGGGAATGGTCCAGGAGCCAAGTAGAACCGTTGGAACCTCATACCTCCGCAAGTGAAATTGAGAGATGTAAAAGAAGAGGAGTAATTCATTCTATATTCATAGAAATCATTCACAGGGAATTCCTTCTTAAAGATGTTGGCAAGTTCTTCGTTAGAGGATATGTCCGAACAGTCTAGTGTTAGTTGGTTTGAATCTGTATCGTAATTAAATGCAGATGTACGGGGCTGCATTCGGACACGGGTAACTGCAGGGTTCCTGAAGATAATTCTCATTATTGTGAAACTCAGTCAAGGTTCCACCAGCACTGAAAGAATTAATACTTGACAAAACAAGTAATTTAATAACAATATTAATCATGATTAATGTACAACTATCGCCAGATAGAGCAATGCTTCTGTAATTTATACGCTTTATCAAAGAACAGATTGTCTCTTTGACGGTTGCACGACAAAAACAATAATAGGCATCATGTGATATTTTCTAGGAGTAATTTATATTCAGATTATGAGGTATTCTCTTGCTAACATCACAGATTTTATGAGATGGTGAACGATCAAAAAGAGGTTGATAAAAAAGTTGGTGTTCTATTCTAGGGTTCTTAAACTCATTTCATTTCTATTCTGAACCATGTCTTTCGATAGTAAAATTCTCTAGTAAAATTTTAGATACATCATTCTAACTCTCAGGTGACATTACTCTAGGAGTCTACAACATTTTAGCCTCAAATTAAATAAAGTCAAGTTCGAATTAAAATTAGTGAGCTTCAAATTAAAGGAAGTGAATTTCGAATTAGAATTAGTCAACTTCAAATTAAAGGAAGTGAATTTCGAATTAAAATTAGTCAACTTCAAATTAAAATTAGGCAAGTTCAAATTAAAACAAGTCAACTTCAAATTAAAAAAGTTTCTATTTCAAATTAAACTATCGTATTTTTCTTCTGATAAATTCTCAATTCTGAAATAAATAAATTTAATTCACAAATAGGAATTTTTCTACATATATTGAATAATGGCAAAAGCAGTTTTATTTCATCTTATATTTATTTACTCGTCCAATTCATAATAAGTTCATGTATAATGGATACAGTAGAACATTCATATTATTCTAAAGATTTATCAGATGGTTGAATTGACTTTTACTTGAGTTCATTTTTCATAATTTATGATATTTTATGAAATAAGAATGAAAATTTTAATTTGTACTTCATTTATTTTTATTTGAAATTGATTTATTTTTATTTGAACTACACTTTATTTAATTTGAAGTTGACCTTTTTAATTTGAACTTGACTAATTTTAACTTGAAGTTCACTAATTTTAATTCGAAATTCACTTCCTTTAATTTGAAGTTGACTAATTTTAATTTGAACTTGGCTTCTTTTAATTTGAGGCTAAAATGATGTAGATGTTCAATTGTTCATCTCAAACTGCATCGTGTCCCTCTATTTGCCTGGAATTTTCTAAACTTCTAATTTACTATTAGGTGTTGCTTTATTTATTTGTTTTCCCCTTCTTTTATCCATATATACATGCATTCTAGATTAATATGTTAATATGTCTACTTTCTCGGGAGAATGGAAGCCGTCTTTCGAGAAAATGGAAGCCGCCTCTCGGGAAAATGGAAGCCGTCTCTCAGGAAAATGGAAGCCGTCTCTCGTGAAAATGGAAGCCGTCTCTCGAGAAAATGGAAGCTGTCTCTCGAGAAAATGGAAGCCGTCTCTCGGGGAAATGGAAGCCGCCTCTCGAGAAAATGGAAGCTGTCTCTCGATAAAATGGAAGCCGTCTCTCGGGAAAATGGAAGCCGTCTCTCGGGAAAATGGAAGCTGTCTCTCGAGAGACTAGAAGTTGTTTCTTGGGAGACTGGAAATCCTTCTTCGGGAAAATAGAAGTCGTCTCTTAGAGGCTAGAAGTCGTATCTCGGAAGACTGGAAGTTGTCTATCGACAGAATAAAGAATTAACTTCAAGTCTCCCGGGAATAGACTTCCAGTCTCCCGAGAATAGACTTCCAGTCACCTGGGAATAGACTTCCAGTCACCTGGGAATAGACTTCCAGTCTCCCAAGAATAGACTTCCAGTCTTCCGAGACAAGAGGTCGCCTCTCCGGGAGACTGGAAGTCGTTTCTCGGAAGACTGGAAGTCCTTTCTCTGGAGACTGGAAGTCGTTTCTCGGAAGACTGGAAGTCGTCTCTCGGGAGACTGGAAGTCGCTTCTTCCCAGACTGGAAATCGTTTCTCCGGAGACTAGAGGTCGTCTCTCGGGAGACTGGAAGTCGTCTCTCGTGAGACTGGAAGTCGTCTCTCGTGAGACTGGAAGTCGTCTCTCGTGAGACTGGAAGTCGTCTGTCGGGAGACTGGAAGTCGTTTCTCCGGAGACTGGAAGTCGCTTCTTCCCAGACTGGAAGTCGTTTCTCCGGAGACTAGAGGTCGTCTCTCGGGAGACTGGAAGTCGTCTCTCGTGAGACTTGAAGTCGTCCCTCGTGAGACTGGAAGTCGTCTCTCGTGAGACTGGAAGTCGTCTCTCGGGAGACTGGAAGTCGTTTCTCCGGAGACTGGAAGCCATTTCTTCGGAGACTGGAAGTCGTCTGTCGGGAGACTGGAAGTCGTTTCTCCGGAGACTGGAAGTCGCTTCTTCCCAGACTGGAAGTCGTTTCTCCGGAGACTAGAGGTCGTCTCTCGGGAGACTGGAAGTCGTCTCTCGTGAGACTGGAAGTCGTCCCTCGTGAGACTGGAAGTCGTCTCTCGTGAGACTGGAAGTCATCTCTCGTGAGACTGGAAGTCATCTCTCGTGAGACTGGAAGTCGTCTCTCGTGAGACTGGAAGTCGTCTCTCGTGAGACTGGAAGCCGTCTCTCGGGAGACTGGAAGTCGTTTCTCCAGAGACTGGAAGCCATTTCTTCGGAGACTGGAAGTCGTCTCTCGGGAGACTAGAGGTCGTCTCTCGGGAGACTGGAAGTCGTCTCTCGTGAGACTGGAAGTCGTCTCTCGTGAGACTGGAAGTCGTCTCTCGTGAGACTGGAAGTCGTCTCTCGTGAGACTGGAAGTCGTCTCTCGTGAGAATGGAAGACGTCTCTCGTGAGACTGGAAGTCGTCTCTCGGGAGACTGGAAGTCGTTTCTCCGGAGACTGGAAGCCATTTCTTCGGAGACTGGAAGTCGTCTGTCGGGAGACTGGAAGTCGTTTCTCCGGAGACTGGAAGTCGCTTCTTCCCAGACTGGAAGTCGTTTCTCCGGAGACTAGAGGTCGTCTCTCGGGAGACTGGAAGTCGTCTCTCGTGAGACTGGAAGTCGTCCCTCGTGAGACTGGAAGTCGTCTCTCGTGAGACTGGAAGTCATCTCTCGTGAGACTGGAAGTCGTCTCTCGTGAGACTGGAAGTCGTCTCTCGTGAGACTGGAAGCCGTGTCTCGGGAGACTGGAAGTCGTTTCTCCGGAGACTGAAAGCCATTTCTTCGGAGACTGGAAGTCGTCTCTCGGGAGACTAGAGGTCGTCTCTCGGGAGACTGGAAGTCGTCTCTCGTGAGACTGGAAGTCGTCTCTCGTGAGACTGGAAGTCGTCTCTCGTGTGACTGGAAGTCGTCTCTCGTGAGACTGGAAGTCGTCTCTCGTGAGACTGGAAGTCGTCTCTCGTGAGAATGGAAGACGTCTCTCGTGAGACTGGAAGTCGTCTCTCGGGAGACTGGAAGTCGTTTCTCCGGAGACTGGAAGCCATTTCTTCGGAGACTGGAAGTCGTCTCACGGGAGACTAGAGGTCGTCTCTCGTGAGACTGGAAGTCGTCTCTCGTGAGACTGGAAGTCGTCTCTCGTGAGACTGGAAGTCGTCTCTCGTGAAACTGGAAGTCGTCTCTCGTGAAACTGGAAGTCGTCTCTCGTGAGACTGGAAGTCATCTCTCGTGAGACTGGAAGTCGTCTCTCGGGAGACTGGAAGTCGTTTCTCCGGAGACCGGAAGCCATTTTTTCGGAGACTGGAAGTCGTTTCTCCGGAGACTGGAAGTCGTTTCTCCGCAGACTGGAAGTCGTTTCTCCAGAGGCTGGAAGTCGTTTCTCCGCAGACTGGAAGTCGTTTCTCCAGAGGCTGGAGGTAGTTTCTCCGGAGAATGGAAGTCGTTTTTCCGGATACTGGAAGTCGTTTCTCCAGAGGCTGGAGGTAGTTTCTCTAGACTCTAGAGGTTGGAGGTAGTTTCTAAATAGACTGTGAAGCTAGGACGAGTAGTTCTATCGTTTGTTCTTGGGTAGATGAGTGATTAGTAAATTGTTGAGAAGTCTAAGTAAGAATGAGCAAATAAAGAGGGAAAGTACTAGAACAGAGTTAATTACAAATTTATAGTTTGAAATAAAGTAAATTTAATGGCTACAGAATGCTAAACAATAATTAAGTTGGATAGAATTAGTAGTGCATATATTGTACACGTGGTTTGGTACGTTACACGTTATTTGATAGTGCTCTCGTGATTACTATAACGAATATGATCACCAAAAGGTTTGAGAAAGTTAAAGCTTTGTACCTTCCAAATCAAGCCTTCAGGGTTCATCAAAGAAGCTTTTACGTCGTCTAGATAGCTTGCTTTAATCATTGTATAATTAGTACTATAATTACAAAGGTGCTAGACTACCAAGGGGTCATTTTCTTGTCATCGGTTGTGATTATTGTAACAAGCTTTGGTTAATCAATAATATTATAATAATAATAATTTCATAGTGAGTAACTGATTATAGGTTATAATTACCTGTCGTGGAAAATTTACAACAATCTTGCGACTTATTGCAGAAATTTACAGTACTGTTTCGACTTATTTTGGAAAATTACAACACTGTTATGGCCAATTGTTAAAATTTACAACTCTCACGCTACATGTTGTATAGATTTATAACTCTCATGCTACCTATTGTATAAATTTACAACACTAACACTACCTATTGTATAAATTTACAACACTCACACTACCTATTGTATAGATTTATAACTCTCACACTACCTATTGTATAGACTTACAACTCTCACGCTACCTATTGTAGAATTGTTTGAATTTCTTGGAAGGCAAGGCAATATAGTTTGGGTGTAGGGCCCAATAACATACCACCGCACCATGTATTTTGTTTTGACTTGCTCTATATTGCCGAGCTTAGCCTCCTTTGGCTGCCAACGTAAACAGTTGAGTAAATCTTCCGCATCCATTCCATTGTCACTCGCTGGCAACACCTGCACAAAATTGAACCTAGGAACAGCTGAAATTGAACCTGGCAATTGCCTGATTTGAACCTAGGAATTGCCTGATTTCAATCTAGGAACAACTGAATTTTAATCTAGGAATAGCCTGATTTCAATATAGGTACAATTAGAATATTAAACCTAGGAATTGCCTGAATTTAATCTAGAAATAGTCTGATTTGAATCTAGGAACAGCTGAATTTCAATCTAGGAATAATCTGATTTGAAACAAGGTACAATTAGAATATTGAACCTGTATACTTGAATAGTCACATTTAAATCTAGGACCAGCTGAAATTGAACCTAGGAATTGCCTGATTTGAATTTAGGAATATCTAAAGTAATTTTAATCTACGAATTGTTTGAATATAACCTATAGGAATTTCCTGATTTGAATCCATAAATATTCTCATTTGAATCCATGAATACCCAGAATTAAAATTAGGAATCCTGCGATCCTGTAATCTGAATATCTCCTATTTATCAGCATTTTAAATAAATTTCCGTTCCTGTAAGATAAGCTTACCTTTCCCAGTTATTAAAACAACCAAACATGTCCACTCACATCTATTAACTATAACTTATTCACATTCCTTTAGAAATCTTTGCCCACAGTTCTCAAGTCATTTTTAACAGTGACAACATATACACATGCAGTCAGATCTTAGATAATAGTGCCTAGTCATGCTATACAAACCAATACCGAAAGGTATGTATATACCCATAAAAAATACCAGATGAAATACCTCACAATCGTATTAGAACACTGTAAACATTAATAAATAAATGATCATTCACTAGTTAATTCAGATACAGTTAATATAAATGAGAAGGGAATTGGAAATGTTTTTGGTAGGGTTTTATGTTGGCGTGAGAAAACGTCGTGAACATTTAGGTAAAGATTGGTACTGCGAATACACGGTGGAGTATTGCTTTTGTGTACTGGAGTATTGCTTTTGTGTACTGTAGTATTGCTTTTGTGTATTGGAGTATTATTTTTGTGTACTGGAGTACTGAATTGTGTATTGGAGTACTGAATTGTATATTGGAGTACTGAACTGTGTATTGGAGTACTGAATTGTGTATTGGAGTACTGAATTGTGTATTGGAGTACTGAATTGTATATTGGAGTACTGAATTGTGTATTGGAGTACTGAATTGTATATTGGAGTACTGAATTGTGTATTGGAGTACTGAATTGTGTATTGGAGTAATGCTTTTGTGTACTGGAGTATTGCTTTTGTGTACTGGAGTATTGCTTTTGTGTATTGGAGTATTATTTTTGTGTTTTGGAGTACTGAATTGTGTATTGGAGTACTGAATTGTATATTGGAGTACTGAATTGTGTATTGGAGTACTGAATTGTATATTGGAGTACTGAATTGTGTATTGGAGTACTGAATTGTGTATTGGAGTACTGAATTGTTTATTGGAGTATTGGATTGTGTATTGAAGTACTGAATTGTGTATTGGAGTACTGAATTGTGTATTGGAGTAGTGAATTGTGTATTGGAGTACTGAATTGTGTATTGGAGTATTGGATTGTGTATTGAAGTACTGAATTGTGTATTGGAGTACTGAATTGTGTATTGGAGTATTGGATTGTGTATTGAAGTACTGAATTGTGTATTGGAGTACTGAATTGTGTATTGGAGTACTGAATAGTGTATTGGAGTACTGAATTGTGTATTGGATTACTGATTTGTTATTGGAGTACTGAATTGTGTATTGGAGTACTGAATTGTGTATTGGAGTTCTGAATTGTGTATTGGAGTACTGAATTGTGTATTGAAGTACTGAATTGTCTATTGGATTACTGAATTGTGTATTGGAGTACTGAATTGTGTATTGGAGTACTGAATTGTGTATTGAAGTACTGAATTGTCTATTGGATTACTGAATTGTGTATTGGAGTACTGAATTGTGTATTGGAGTACTGAATTGTGTATTGGAGTATTGAATTGTGTATTGGAGTACTGAATTGTGTATTGGAGTACTGGATTGTGTATTGGAGTACTGAATTGTGTATTGGAGTACTGAATTGTGTATTGAAGTACTGAATTGTGTATTGGAGTACTGAATTGTGTATTGAAGTACTGAATTGTGTATTGGAGTATTGAATTGTGTATTGGAGTACTGAATTGTGTATTGGAGTACTGGATTGTGTATTGGAGTACTGAATTGTGTATTGGAGTACTGAATTGTGTATTGAAGTACTGAATTGTGTATTGGAGTACTGAATTGTGTATTGAAGTACTGAATTGTCTATTGGATTACTGAATTGTTTATTGGAGTACTGAATTGTGTATTGGAGTACTGAATTGTGTATTGAAGTACTGAATTGTCTATTGGATTACTGAATTGTGTATTGGAGTACTGAATTGTGTATTGGAGTACTGAATTGTGTATTGGAGTATTGAATTGTGTATTGGAGTACTGAATTGTGTATTGGAGTACTGGATTGTGTATTGGAGTACTGAATTGTGTATTGGAGTACTGAATTGTGTATTGAAGTACTGAATTGTGTATTGGAGTACTGAATTGTGTATTGGAGTACTGAATTGTGTATTGGAGTACTGAATTGTTTATTGGAGTACTGAATTGTGTATTGGAGTATTGGATTGTGTATTGGAGTACTGAATTGTTTATTGGAGTACTGAATTGTGTATTGGAGTACTGAATTGTGTATTGGAGTACTGAATTGTTTATTGGAGTACTGAATTGTGTATAGAAGTACTGAATTGTGTATTGGAGTACTGAATTGTGTATTGGAGTACTGAATTGTGTATTGGAGTACTGAATTGTGTATTGGAGTACTGAATTGTGTATTGGAGTACTGAATTGTGTATTGGAGTACTGAATTGTGTATTGGATTAGCATTTCGCTTGGCGTATCATTTCTCTCCAATGTCTAGACCAATCACAGAGCTCCATTTCATTACATCATCACATCGTAACTATGGATTATATATCAATGTAGTGACGCCACTTTTATTTCAATGAGAAATAATCAGCCTTTCAAACTTCCTAACCTGTTTTTGAGGTAACTTTTTAAGGTAACCTAGTCAGGTAACTTATTAAGGTAATTTATTAAGGTAACTTATTAAGGTAACTTATTAAGGTAACTTATTAAGGTAACTTATTAAGGTAATTTATTAAGGTAACTTATTAAGGTAACTTATTAAGGTAACTTATTAAGGTAACTTATTAGGGTAACTTATTAAGGTAACTTATTAGGGTAACTTATTAGGGTAACTTATTAAGGTAACTTATTAAGGTAACTTATTAAGGTAACTTATTAAGGTAACTTATTAAGGTAACTTATTAAGGTAACTTATTAAGGTAACTTATTGAGGTAACTTAATAAGGTAACTTATTAAGGTAACTTAGTAAGGCAACTTATTAGGGTAACTTATTAAGGTAACTTAGTAATGTAAAATTTTAAGACTATTTATTATTAGTGTACTTTCAACTAAATTTAGTTTTATTTAAATTATTGGATTAATAAAATGAAATCTTGGTATTTGTTTGGAGTTTACAAATAATCTTTGGTTTGGGTAAGTTGCGAGTTATTGACCAGACAAACATTTTCGATCATAAAAGTAAAAATGAGGTTAAATTGAAATTTTTATTATGATCGAAGATGTGGAACAGTCCGGTAACTCGTAACTTACACCCTGCGTCTGAATCAAATTCATACGGTCCTCACTGATGAAATTAATTACATTATTGTCAGTTTGGGTTTATGTTGTTTATTTTGTTAATATTGTAAGTTTATTATCTTCATCGTAAGTTTATTATCTTCATCGTAAGTTTATTATCTTCATCGTAAGTTTATTATCTTCATTGTAAGTTTATTATCTTCATCGTAAGTTTATTATCTTCATCGTAAGTTTATTATCTTCATCGTAAGTTTATTATCTTCATCGTAAGTTTATTATCTTCATCGTAAGTTTATTATCTTCATCGTAAGTTTATTATCTTCATCGTAAGTTTATTATCTTCATCGTAAGTTTATTATCTTCATCGTAAGTTTATTATCTTCATCGTAAGTTTATTATCTGCATCGTAAGTTTATTATCTTCATCGTAAGTTTATTATCTTCATCGAAGTTTATTATCTTCATCGTAAGTTTATTATCTTCATCGTAAGTTTATTATCTTCATCGTAAGTTTATTATCTTCATCGTAAGTTTATTATCTTCATCGTAAGTTTATCATCTTCATCGTAAGTTTATTATCTTCATCGTAAGTTTATTATCTTCATCGTAAGTTTATTATCTTCATCGTAAGTTTATTATCTTCATCGTAAGTTTATTATCTTCATCGTAAGTTTATTATCTTCATCGTAAGTTTATTATCTTCATCGTAAGTTTATTATCTTCATCGTAAGTTTATTATCTTCATCGTAAGTTTATTATCTTCATCGTAAGTTTATTATCTTCATCGTAAGTTTATTATCTTCATCGTAAGTTTATTATCTGCATCGTAAGTTTATTATCTTCATCGTAAGTTTATTATCTTCATCGAAGTTTATTATCTTCATCGTAAGTTTATTATCTTCATCGTAAGTTTATTATCTTCATCGTAAGTTTATTATCTTCATCGTAAGTTTATTATCTTCATCGTAAGTTTATCATCTTCATCGTAAGTTTATTATCTTCATCGTAAGTTTATTATCTTCATCGTAAGTTTATTATCTTCATCGTAAGTTTATTATCTTCATCGTAAGTTTATTATCTTCATCGTAAGTTTATTATCTTCATCGTAAGTTTATTATCTTCATCGTAAGTTTATTATCTTCATCGTAAGTTTATTATCTTCATCGTAAGTTTATCATCTTCATCGTAAGTTTATTATCTTCATCGTAAGTTTATTATCTTCATCGTAAGTTTATTATCTTCATCGTAAGTTTATTATCTTCATCGTAAGTTTATTATCTTCATCGTAAGTTTATTATCTTCATCGTAAGTTTATTATCTTCATCGTAAGTTTATTATCTTCATCGTAAGTTTATTATCTTCATCGTAAGTTTATTATCTTCATCGTAAGTTTATTATCTTCATCGTAAGTTTATTATCTTCATCGTAAGTTTATTATCTTCATCGTAAGTTTATTATCTTCATCGTAAGTTTATTATCTTCATCGTAAGTTTATTATCTTCATCGTAAGTTTATTATCTGCATCGTAAGTTTATTATCTTCATCGTAAGTTTATTATCTTCATCGAAGTTTATTATCTTCATCGTAAGTTTATTATCTTCATCGTAAGTTTATTATCTTCATCGTAAGTTTATTATCTTCATCGTAAGTTTATTATCTTCATCGTAAGTTTATCATCTTCATCGTAAGTTTATTATCTTCATCGTAAGTTTATTATCTTCATCGTAAGTTTATTATCTTCATCGTAAGTTTATTATCTTCATCGTAAGTTTATTATCTTCATCGTAAGTTTATTATCTTCATCGTAAGTTTATTATCTTCATCGTAAGTTTATCATCTTCATCGTAAGTTTATTATCTTCATCGTAAGTTTATTATCTTCATCGTAAGTTTATTATCTTCATCGTAAGTTTATTATCTTCATCGTAAGTTTATTATCTTCATCGTAAGTTTATTATCTTCATCGTAAGTTTATTATCTTCATCGTAAGTTTATTATCTTCATCGTAAGTTTATTATCTTCATCGTAAGTTTATTATCTTCATCGTAAGTTTATTATCTTCATCGTAAGTTTATTATCTTCATCGTAAGTTTATTATCTTCATCGTAAGTTTATTATCTTCATCGTAAGTTTATTATCTTCATCGTAAGTTTATTATCTTCATCGTAAGTTTATTATCTTCATCGTAAGTTTATTATCTTCATCGTAAGTTTATTATCTTCATCGTAAGTTTATTATCTTCATCGTAAGTTTATTATCTTCATCGTAAGTTTATTATCTTCATCGTAAGTTTATTATCTTCATCGTAAGTTTATTATCTTCATCGTAAGTTTATTATCTTCATCGTAAGTTTATTATCTTCATCGTAAGTTTATTATCTTCATCGTAAGTTTATTATCTTCATCGTAAGTTTATTATCTTCATCGTAAGTTTATTATCTTCATCGTAAGTTTATTATCTTCATCGTAAGTTTATTATCTTCATCGTAAGTTTATTATCTTCATCGTAAGTTTATTATCTTCATCGTAAGTTTACCATCTTCATCGTAAGTTTATTATCTTCATCGTAAGTTTATTATCTTCATCGTAAGTTTACCATCTTCATCGTAAGTTTATTATCTTCATCGTAAGTTTATTATCTTCATCGTAAGTTTATTATCTTCATCGTAAGTTTATTATCTTCATCGTAAGTTTATTATCTTCATCGTAAGTTTATTATCTTCATCGTAAGTTTATTATCTTCATCGTAAGTTTATTATCTTCATCGTAAGTTTATTATCTTCATCGTAAGTTTATTATCTTCATCGTAAGTTTATTATCTTCATCGTAAGTTTATTATCTTCATCGTAAGTTTACCATCTTCATCGTAAGTTTATTATCTTCATCGTAAGTTTATTATCTTCATCGTAAGTTTACCATCTTCATCGTAAGTTTATTATCTTCATCGTAAGTTTATTATCTTCATCGTAAGTTTATTTTGTTCATTTCATTATTCTATTTTTTTAATATCGTAAGTTTATTATATTTGTGTGATAATTTTTTTTTTCTTTTTTTTTTCTTTTGTATTTCGAGTTTATTGTTTACATCGTAACTTTTATTTTATTCTATTTTTTTCCACTGGATCCAACATGAACCTGGAATTCATGAAAAGAGAAACATATAAAAAAAATGCATTCACCGGGGAATCAAAATCCGGCCCGATAACTCTGTAATATAATGTATGTATTGGTTTACTTGGCTAGTGGAACGAGAACGAATATCGATAGAGGAATTTAAACCTTTATTATCACCTTTGCAAAATTGGGGAAAGTTAAGTTTATTTGTAATCTTTTTAGTCGCATAACTCAAAAATTATTAAACCAATTAAATTTCTTCAAAAAAAAATTTTGAACGATTTTTTTTTTTGAACGATCTGATTAGATTTTGAGAGCGATCGGGGTCAAAGGTCGTCAAGAAGAGGTCAAAATGAACAAAAAATTAGCGGCGGTGAGGATATGCGCTTTACGAGTTATGTTACTAAATCCAAATTTTATTTCAAGTAGCCCTATGAGAATCGTATTCTGTATGAATTAATTATTTGTAAGGGGTTTAACGTCTGCTTTGGAGCCAAAGGCCATACCATAAATCAAATACAAAAGACCTGGAAGAAGCAGTCCGACAGGAAAGTGGCCTTTTGAACAAAATCACCTACTACCTGTCTGTGGCCTGCTCATGGATGCAAAATAGCTACTCCGTGAACACGTTCAACTGCCACCAGTCGGTGGCAAGCTCATGGATGCAGAATAGCTACTCAGTGAACACGGTCAACTGCCACCAATCAATGACAAGCTCAGTTATGCGAAATAGCTACTTCGTGAACACGGTCAACTACCACCAATCAATTACAAGCTCATGAATGCGAAATAGCTACTCAGTGAACACGGTCAACTGCCACCAATCAATGACAAGCTCATGAATGCGAAATAGCTACTTCGTGAACACGGTCAACTACCACCAATCGGAGACAATGCTCATGGTTGCATAACAGCTACTCCATGAACACAGTGCCAAAGAATACGATTCACAGACAGCATCTCTTTACTCCCTAGAGGACACAGATGAAATAATAGCTTCAAATTGCGTAACACACTTTGTCAATTGTATTTCAGAGCTCATGTCTTATTCTTAGCATAATGCAGTAGCGTGTTTTTAAGTGTATTACGCTAAAGCAAGTGGTAACACTCTGCACATTTTTCCTCTCGCGCATATTTTAAATCCTTGAATAGGTTTAATATTTAACATACCTTTTAAAGGCGTCTTAGAAAATGCTGCTTGGAAATTCTAGATATTGGAATAATAATAAATAGAGATGAAAGTTTTTATGTATTATAGAAATTGACTTCAGAAATTTGAAATAAATGTAATTAAGAATTACAGTGGAACTTCTATATAATAAAATCCTGTATAGTGAACGTAGAATCTTGGGTAAGGAAGTAGCCTGTATAGTTTGCTATGAATTGCCATTAATTTTCTAAGAAATAATAACCATTCATGGCAGACTTAATAAAATTTGTTCACTATAGAGGCTACTTCCTTACTCAGGAGTTCAACTGTTATTTATTTTCGTTATTAAACTAGTGCTATATCCCTTTACTACCGGAATTAATTTTTAAAAAGAAATTTTTTTATAAACTAATTGTACTAAGTCTAGTCAGTAATAAATAGTTAATTAATACTAATTTCAATTACTTTTTAAATTTCATGAATTTATTTTTACGCGATAGTCACATTCGTCACTAGTCTCCACACAGTCAATTTATCACAGTATAGTCCTTTATTTTTATGTGACTAATGCGTCACACGGTCGTAAAGGTATATTTGATGTCACGGTATCCATAATCTAGTTTCATCCTGACGTCAATATGACACGAATGGTACACAAATTCAATTTAAATTGAGTTCAAATGGCGTCATTTCAGGTCGAAGAACTGATTTGATTTCGGGACATAGAAAATCGTATACTGCGTGGTTTATATTTATACGGTAAGTTCCGAGTTATGGGACGGTTCCACAGTTTCGATCATGTAAGAAAAAGATATATAATAATTTAAGTAACGATTATTTTCTTATATGATCGAAAATTCGAAAAACTCTGAAAATTAAAACTTACCCAATTAATTGAATGTTCCAATTTTTTCAACACTATTAACCTACATATTTCTCATAAAAATTAAAAATAACCCCATTTATAATCCTTTCCATGTTTTATATTTATTGAAAATGGTATTTTTATTTCGCAGTTCGTGGCCAGGGATTACTGCAGCAAGAATAAGAACAACAAGAACAACTCTGTCATCTATTGGTGAAGGTAAGATAGATGTAATATTATCTCAAATATCTATAAATATGTAGTATGTACAATGTATAAACATGTAGTAAAGCATGTTTATACATTTTTATAATGGGTCTATACATGTTTGAAACATGTTAAAAACATGTTTAAAAATAATACATTTTTAAAACGTGAAAATATATTTTTATAATATGTTTATACATTTTAAAGACATGTTGATATATACAAGTTTGAAATATGTTTAAGTATGTTTGAAACAAGTTCAAACATGTTTGAAACAAGTTTTAACATGTTTGAAACAAGTTTTAACATGTTTGAAACAAGTTTTAACATGTTTGAAACAAGTTTTAACATGTTTGAAACAAGTTTTAACATGTTTGAAACAAGTTTTAACATGTTTGAAACAAGTTTTAACATGTTTGAAACAAGTTTTAACATGTTTCAAACATGTTCATCATTGATCTATAAAATTGATGGGACCTTTAAATTATTTAGTGCAGTAATTGTCTGCCCAGTACTGCTTCAGTCTGCCGTGACTGCGTAAATGACACATGGTATACACATGTTTTAAATGCGTAAATGACACATGATATACACATGTTTTAAATGCGTAAATGACACATGATATACACATGTTTTAAATGCGTAAATGACACATGATATACACATGTTTTAAATGTGTAAGTGCCACATGGTTAATGCCACATGGTTAATGCCACATTTTTTCACAAGTTGTTTCATTTTTATTCACAATATAAAAGTTTGTTAGATTTGTTTGAAACTATAGCATTTTTCGTACCGTAACGATCTAAAGTAGCCTTTTCTATTATATTTTAGCCAGAAAAATGTCTGACTATCACTATACAGTATATTTGTATATTAAAAATATTTTATCAAAAGAATATTGAAATAAATAATTAATGGATTCATTATTCATGATAATTTTAATGTCAATTAAAATACTAATTGAAATGTATTATTAATCTTCAATTCCAATTATTAAATGTTTTCATATTTTTATTAGCAAATCGAAATCCATAGAAGCGATTCAGTAACTAACAATAAATCAAAATATCCTTGAAATTATCAAAACTATCCATATTTAAATTTCTTTCATGTACCTATTTCCTATTTTCCTTCAGTCAATGTTTTCGACCTTCAAATTCCCGAAACATTTCTTAGTTGTTTACACGTTAAAACAAACACGAACACACCTCTAACAAACAGTTTCTCTTTGAACAAGCAAACAATTTTGTTCTAAATCGAACAAAAAAAGCTATTCAGACATTCCAGCTGCTCTGGAAATCCCTTTGAAGTCCGGTAGCTTATTTGCATAAGGAAAACTCTAAGGAAATTCCTACTTGTAATTTACATTTCGCGAATTAAAACTCTTAGATTCCTCAATTAAAATTTAGATGATTAGACTATTTCATTGGTTATCTAATGGTAAATTGTTATTTATTTAATAAAAAGTTCACGGTGTCGTCGTAGAAAACGTTGAAGAAAACGAATTTCAAAGAAAACTGTTTTGCACCAATAACTGATTTAAACTTCCAAATTCTATCGTTTTTTTATTATTATATCAAAGCTTAATGTATTATTTCGTTAATTTGACCAGTTAACGGACAGTTCCATGTTTCCGATCATGGGAGAAAAAAAAATATATAATAAAAAAAAATCAGATGAGTTCCGAGTTATAGACCTGTTCCACATTTTCGAATACGTTATAAATAATAATAATAATGATTTATTTATTATATACTTTATCTTACGTGTCCAAAAATATGATACTGTCCAATAAGTCGGAAGTTACCCTAGCATCTTGTAGACAGAATATGTGTCAAGGTTTCAGTTAATTCTAGTTAGCATCCGTCATGTAACATTGTATGTCAGACTGACATAACTCAAACAACATCCCCCTCTGCTCTACCATAAAAAATAGGGTTAAACGAAACTGAAACTATTAACTTTGGAGAAAACGATGACTAGGCAGGTTATACTATGACTAGGCAGGTTATACTATGACTAGGCAGGTTATACTATGACTAGGCAGGTTATACTATGACTAGATAGGTTAAGCTATGACTAGGCAGGTTAAACGATGACTAGGTAGGTTAAACTATGACTATGTAGGTTATACTATGACTAGGCAGGTTAAACGATGACTAGGCAGGTTAAACGATGACTAGGTAGGTTAAGCGATGACTAGGTAGGTTAAGCGATGACTATAGGTAGGTTAAACGATGACTAGGTAGGTTAAGCGATGACTAGGTAGGTTAAACGATGACTAGGTAGGTTAAGCGATGACTAGGTAGGTTAAACGATGACTAGGTAGGTTAAGCGATGACTAGGTAGGTTAAACGATGACTAGGTAGGTTAAGCGATGACTAGGTAGGTTAAGCGATGACTATAGGTAGGTTAAGCGATGACTAGATAAGTTAAACGGTAACTAGATAAGTTAAACGATGACTAGATAAGTTCAACGATGACTAGATAAGTTAGACGATGACTAGGTAGGTTAAACGATGACTAGATTAGTTAAACGATGACTAGGTAAGTTAAACGATGACTAGATAAGTTAGACGATGACTAGATAAGTTAGACGATGACTAGATAAGTTAAACGATGACTAGTTAAGTTAAACGATGACTAGTTAAGTTAAACGATGACTAGATAAGTTAAAAGATGACTAGATAAGTTAAAAGATGACTAGTTAAGTTAAACGATGACTAGTTAAGTTAAAAGATGACTAGATAAGTTAAAAGATGACTAGATAAGTTAAACGATGACTAGTTAAGTTAAACGATGACTAGTTAAGTTAAAAGATGACTAGATAAGTTAAACGATGACTAGTTAAGTTAAACGATGACTAGTTAAGTTAAAAGATGACTAGATAAGTTAAACGATGACTAGTTAAGTTAAACGATGACTAGTTAAGTTAAACGATGACTAGTTAAGTTAAACGATGACTAGTTAAGTTAAACGATGACTAGTTAAGTTAAACGATGACTAGTTAAGTTAAACGATGACTAGTTAAATTAAACGATGACTAGTTAAGTTAAAAGATGACTTGGCAGGTTAAGCGATTTCACTCATTCTAATATCGAATTATTTATCTAAGGACTTTGTTAGTAAATTGCTAAAAATTGCTACCTTAGTCACAATAGCTGTTACTAAAATACTAATATCACTAGAAGTATTACTAGAATTATGAAATTGTTAGTAAACTTATTAGAAACTGTTTCTGAAATCAATAAAAATTACTAAAACTTGTACTAAAATCACAATTTTATATGAAATTATATAAAGTGTTACTATAATCAGTAAAAAATTCTTCTTTGATCACCTAAACTGTTACTAAAATTATTCAAAAACTGTTACCTAAATCACTAATTCCTAAAACTGTTACTAAAATTATTCAAAAACTGTTACCTAAATCACTAATTCCTAAAACTGTTACTAAAATTATTCAAAAAACTGTTATCTAAATCACTAATTCCTAAAACTGTTTCTAAAATTATTCAAAAACTGTTACCTAAATCACTAATTCCTAAAACTGTTACTAAAATTATTCAAAAACTGTTACCTAAATCACTAATTCCTAAAACTGTTACTAAAATTATTCAAAAAACTGTTATCTAAATCACTAATTCCTAAAACTGTTACTAAAATTATTCAAAAACTGTTACCTAAATCACTAATTCCTAAAACTGTTACTAAAATTATTCAAAAACTGTTACCTAAATCACTAATTCCTAAAACTGTTACTAAAATTATTCAAAAACTGTTACCTAAATCACTAATTCCTAAAACTGTTACTAAAATTATTCAAAAACTGTTACCTAAATCACTAATTCCTAAAACTGTTACTAAAATTATTCAAAAACTGTTACCTAAATCATTAACTCCTAAAACTGTTACTAAAATTATTCAAAAACTGTTACCTAAATCACTAATTCCTAAAACTGTTACTAAAATTATTCAAAAAACTGTTATCTAAATCACTAATTCCTAAAACTGTTACTAAAATTATTCAAAAACTGTTACCTAAATCACTAATTCCTAAAACTGTTACTAAAATTATTCAAAAACTGTTACCTAAATCACTAATTCCTAAAACTGTTACTAAAATTATTCAAAAACTGTTACCTAAATCACTAATTCCTAAAACTGTTACTAAAATTATTCAAAAACTGTTACCTAAATCACTAATTCCTAAAACTGTTACTAAAATTATTCAAAAACTGTTACCTAAATCATTAACTCCTAAAACTGTTACTAAAATTATTCAAAAACTGTTACCTAAATCACTAATTCCTAAAACTGTTACTAAAATTATTCAAAAACTGTTACCTAAATCACTAATTCCTAAAACTGTTACTAAAATTATTCAAAACTGTTACCTAAATCACTAATTCCTAAAACTGTTACTAAAATTATTCAAAAACTGTTACCTAAATCACTAATTCCTAAAACTGTTACTAAAATTATTCAAAAACTGTTACCTAAATCACTAATTCCTAAAACTGTTACTAAAATATTCAAAAACTGTTACCTAAATCACTAATTCCTAAAACTGTTACTAAAATTATTCAAAAACTGTTACCTAAATCACTAATTCCTAAAACTGTTACTAAAATTATTCAAAAACTGTTACCTAAATCATTAACTCCTAAAACTGTTACTAAAATTATTCAAAAACTGTTACCTAAATCACTAATTCCTAAAACTGTTACTAAAATTATTCAAAAACTGTTACCTAAATCACTAATTCCTAAAACTGTTACTAAAATTATTCAAAACTGTTACCTAAATCACTAATTCCTAAAACTGTTACTAAAATTATTCAAAAACTGTTACCTAAATCACTAATTCCTAAAACTGTTACTAAAATTATTCAAAAACTGTTACCTAAATCACTAATTCCTAAAACTGTTACTAAAATTATTCAAAAACTGTTACCTAAATCACTAATTCCTAAAACTGTTACTAAAATTATTCAAAAACTGTTACCTAAATCACTAATTCCTAAAACTGTTACTAAAATTATTCAAAAACTGTTACCTAAATCACTAATTCCTAAAACTGTTACTAAAATTATTCAAAAACTGTTACCTAAATCATTAACTCCTAAAACTGTTACTAAAATTATTCAAAAACTGTTACCTAAATCACTAATTCCTAAAACTGTTACTAAAATTATTCAAAAACTGTTACCTAAATCACTAGTTCCTAAAACTGTTACTAAAATTATTCAAAAAACTGTTATCTAAATCACTAATTCCTAAAACTGTTACTAAAATTATTCAAAAACTGTTACCTAAATCACTAATTCCTAAAACTGTTACTAAAATTATTCAAAAACTGTTACCTAAATCACTAATTCCTAAAACTGTTACTAAAATTATTCAAAAACTGTTACCTAAATCACTAATTCCTAAAACTGTTACTAAAATTATTCAAAAACTGTTACCTAAATCACTAATTCCTAAAACTGTTACTAAAATTATTCAAAAACTGTTACCTAAATCATTAACTCCTAAAACTGTTACTAAAATTATTCAAAAACTGTTACCTAAATCACTAATTCCTAAAACTGTTACTAAAATAATTCAAAAACTGTTACCTAAATCACTAATTCCTAAAACTGTTACTAAAATTATTCAAAACTGTTACCTAAATCACTAATTCCTAAAACTGTTACTAAAATTATTCAAAAACTGTTACCTAAATCACTAATTCCTAAAACTGTTACTAAAATTATTCAAAAACTGTTACCTAAATCACTAATTCCTAAAACTGTTACTAAAATTATTCAAAAACTGTTACCTAAATCACTAATTCCTAAAACTGTTACTAAAATTATTCAAAAACTGTTACCTAAATCACTAATTCCTAAAACTGTTACTAAAATTATTCAAAAACTGTTACCTAAATCACTAATTCCTAAAACTGTTACTAAAATTATTCAAAAACTGTTACCTAAATCATTAACTCCTAAAACTGTTACTAAAATTATTCAAAAACTGTTACCTAAATCACTAATTCCTAAAACTGTTACTAAAATTATTCAAAAACTGTTACCTAAATCACTTGTTCCTAAAACTGTTACTAAAATTATTCAAAAAACTGTTATCTAAATCACTAATTCCTAAAACTGTTACTAAAATTATTCAAAAACTGTTACCTAAATCACTAATTCCTAAAACTGTTACTAAAATTATTCAAAAACTGTTACCTAAATCACTAATTCCTAAAACTGTTACTAAAATTATTCAAAAACTGTTACCTAAATCACTAATTCCTAAAACTGTTACTAAAATTATTCAAAAACTGTTACCTAAATCACTAATTCCTAAAACTGTTACTAAAATTATTCAAAAACTGTTACCTAAATCATTAACTCCTAAAACTGTTACTAAAATTATTCAAAAACTGTTACCTAAATCACTAATTCCTAAAACTGTTACTAAAATTATTCAAAAACTGTTACCTAAATCACTAATTCCTAAAACTGTTACTAAAATTATTCAAAACTGTTACCTAAATCACTAATTCCTAAAACTGTTACTAAAATTATTCAAAAACTGTTATCTAAATCACTAATTCCTAAAACTGTTACTAAAATTATTCAAAAACTGTTACCTAAATCACTAATTCCTAAAACTGTTACTAAAATTATTCAAAAACTGTTACCTAAATCACTAATTCCTAAAACTATTACTAAAATTATTCAAAAACTGTTACCTAAATCACTAATTCCTAAAACTGTTACTAAAATTATTCAAAACTGTTACCTAAATCACTAATTCCTAAAACTGTTACTAAAATTATTCAAAAACTGTTATCTAAATCACTAATTCCTAAAACTGTTACTAAAATTATTCAAAAACTGTTACCTAAATCACTAATTCCTAAAACTGTTACTAAAATTATTCAAAAACTGTTACCTAAATCACTAATTCCTAAAACTATTACTAAAATTATTCAAAAACTGTTACCTAAATCACTAATTCCTAAAACTGTTACTAAAATTATTCAAAAACTGTTACCTAAATCACTAATTCCTAAAACTGTTACTAAAATTATTCAAAAACTGTTACCTAAATCACTAATTCCTAAAACTGTTACTAAAATTAATAAAGAAGATGTTTCTAAAATAATATCAGTGTTACTAAATATGCTAAAAAAATGTTACTAATGTCACTTGAACTATTAAGAAAATTACTAAAACTGTAATCAAATAAACTTGGAAACCGTTACTAAAATTACTAAAAGCTATTATTAAAATTACTAAAAACCAGTGCAGTACAACTTCTCTATAATGCAGTGAATCATTGATTGGTAGTGTCCTGAGAAATGACGTACACTGTATAATGATACTTTTTATATTTTGCGTAGTCTGTCATGAAATGGGCAATTTTCTATACATACATTTCAAGAATCATCTATAATGAAGTAAGCTCGATATATAGTGAACTAGATGTGAATCTACGAAAATAATTGTTAAAATTACTACTTAGGCACTTCATTACATCATAAATATTTTAGTTTGTAAAAACTTCAAGAAAATGAAAAACTTCCTTTAGGGCAGCGGTTCCCTATAGGTGGTCCCGTGGACCCCGTGGACCCTTAAGGGGTCCACGGGACCCCATGTAAGGGGTCCCGCGCTATAAGCAGAGACACTAAGTCTGGAATTGGATAGTTTTGATGGTAACAGTTTTGTGTTTAATTACTTAAGTGAATCACTATGTGTTATTTCATATTTTTGTGGTTATGAATTTATTTTATTCTAAATTGTTTCGGTTAGTTTAATTTCTGACATAACAGAGGAAGTATAACTCATCGTCATGTCTATTTTTATAATTTTGGCGGTATACGATGCGTATTTTTGTAAACTATATAAATGGATTCTGCTGATGTGATACAATTAAAACTTTGGGGTAACCAATTTTTTGTCATAATCCCACTTACTGTTTTCTCTCTGACGACTCTCAGTTATGATGATTTGACATCTATCAAAAAACAACGCTACAGTCACTAACTATTGCAACCAATTGTTACTTATTATAATCATATGAATAAAAACAATTTTAAATACAGTAAAAGAATTCCCAAATTTAGTTTGACAGTTTTCGGGTAATATTAATCTATTTATTTATTTTATATTTTGTTTTTCATTTCTTAGTAGTAATTACTAAATACCAAGTGTTATATATTAATTCATTTTGATACATTTGTAGTTTTCAAATTCCACCTTCAAACTTTTTAAATTGAATAATTAGTTTGATAAAATATCCCAAGTACATGCGCTAAATTATTATTTTATCTCAGGGGTTCACAGCTAGAATCGTTTCCTATGCAGGGGTCCCTGAAGAAAACGCTATAGGGAACCATTGCTTTAGGGTAAGTTCCGAATTAGCGGTCAGTACTACATCTTCGGTCATATAAGAAAAAACAGTATAAAAATTGTTATTAAAACACAGTGCTATCTAATACTTCTGCAAACCCGGGTTTGCAGAAGTATTAGATAGCACTGTGTAATAACAACAATTTTTATATAGTTTTTCTTCTATGACCGAAGATGTAGTACTGACCGATAATTCGGAACATACTCTATAAAAAATTTCATGAAGTACCTAACATAAAGGATGTAACATCTCCATCCTTCTCAGTAGCTCATCACAGTGTCCTTTATGGTGTTCCTCTGATAAAGGACATCGCATTTAAAGTCCTAAGGCTCCATTTCGGACCTCATAAGATCGACTAAAGGACTCAAACTTGACGCTATACCTTCCCCTTAAGCTGAAACACAAACCAACAAAGCTACTGTGTGGAGGTGGGGGAGAGGGAATATTGTGCAAACTTTTATGTCTATAGTTTTAAATAGTTAAGTTAATTAAATCTTGAATTATATTAAATTGGGAAATAGGGTAAGTTATGAGTTATTGGATTAATCCACATTTTCGATAAAAAAAATGTATAATAATACTTATTTGATAATTATTTTTATTGGTATTGTTTATTTTTTATTTTTATTGGTATACCAATTTAAAAATGTTAAATATATCCTATCAAATACTCTATCTTATATGATCGAAAACGTGGAACAGGCCGATAATTCAGAACTTACCCTAGTTTCAGCATACAATATCATAGATACTATCTGTCTATAAAAAATAAATAAATGAAACGATAATTAACTTTTAGATAAAATAGATCAATTTCTTAAAATATTT
Source organism: Caprella mutica (assembly GCA_947561585.1). Taxonomy (NCBI): domain Eukaryota; kingdom Metazoa; phylum Arthropoda; class Malacostraca; order Amphipoda; family Caprellidae; genus Caprella; species Caprella mutica. The sequence continues at coordinate 40,127 of CANNZV010001866.1, read as the reverse complement.
ATATCAGAAAAAGCTGAATGTACTATTTGGAAATGTTTTCAATATTATCATCAAATCCCCTGAGAAAATTATTGTACGAATTTACAATTTTTTTTGTTAAAATTATATTACGTATCTCATATACTACTTTTGTAAGATTCAATATCTTTGTATCAATATGAATTATTAACACTAATAATATGAAATCATTTAATTGAATTAACTTTACTATTGAAAATAGTAAAAATAAATTAAAAGTTTAAAAAATCCATAAAACTCTACGGTAATTACTATTGATATTTTAATATCTTCTGATTTTTAACGGGAAAGTACACTAGTCTATTGACTCTATTCGAATAATACTTGTAGTGTGTTAATTCATTTACTAGTGTAATTTCCCGTTAAAAATAATGAGTTATCATCAATACCAATTTATTACCCGTTTTTGTGTTACTTTTAATGAATTCAATCACAACTATTTTTTTCTCCAGAGTCTAATTTATTTTATAGATAAAATACATATAAAAAAAATAAAAAATGAAAAATTAAAATCATAGTTTTCATTTTTCATTTATTCATCCCGTCATGTAAAAGGGGACAAAATATGAATGAATAAATAAATTTATCCCAATAATACCAGTAGTGTTTTTATTTATATATTTATTTGGTGTCTGATTCTACACGACGGGTATCAAACATGAAGAATGTAACTATGATACGCACGGGAATATATTGAAATGAAATTTAAATTCCCCTGTTTTTATTCAGTTTTATAAGTATTTTATCTATGAAATAAATTAGACTATGTAGAAAATTTTATTTTATTTGAATTCATTGAAAGTAACGTAATAACTGGTAGAAATTGGTATTATGAATAAGAAACATCTTCTATTATAAATTTCCCAGTGTCTAATTATGAATCTGCTCCCCCTTCTGCTCCTCAACTCCTCTCTTATATCACCACGTAAGTTGATTAGGACTTTACCAGAGTGGCTAGATTGATGTTTCCTCATTTGTAGCTCAGTTTATTTGAGTTACGCAATTCCGCCGCCTGATTGTTACGAGGCAAGTCGAAACCCATTAGACTTGGCAAGAAAAAAATCTCGGACTTGTGTGTCAGATTACTGAAATGGAGATTAGGAATAGCTATGTTTCTTATGATTTAGAAGGTGATTAGTGAACTGTAATTTGGTTAATCTGATGCTTGATATCTTATGAAAAATGATTAAACTTTATATTCTTGATTTCTCTATTAAGCTAATTGTATATTTTTACCAAAATGCGAACGTTTATCTCTAACCTATCTACGTTCCTTTTTTAAACTGTTTTTAATCGTAACAGGTCTACAGTCACTGTAGTTGGTACTGTAAGAGTTTAGGTCTACAGTCACTGTAGTTGGTACTGTAAATGTACAGATCTACAGTCACTGTAGTTGGTACTGTAAGAGTTTAGGTCTACAGTCACTGCAGTTGGTACTATAAGTGCACAGATCTACAGTCACTGTAGTTTGTACTGTAAGTGCACAGGTCTACAGTCACTGTAGTTGGTACTGTAAGTGCACAGGTCTACAGTCACTGTAGTTGGTACTGTAAATGTACAGGTCTACAGTCATTGTAGTTGGTACTGTAAATATACAGATCTACAGTCACTGTAGTTGGTACTGTAAGAGTTTAGGTCTACAGTCACTGCAGTTGGTACTGTAAATGAACAGGTCTACAGTCACTGTAGTTGGTACTGCAAATGTACAGGTCTACAGTCACTGTAGTTGGTACTGTAAATGTACAGGTCTACAGTCACTGTAGTTGGTACTGTAAATGAACAGGTCTACAGTCACTGTAGTTGGTACTGCAAATGTACAGGTCTACAGTCACTGTAGTTGGTACTGTAAATGTACAGGTCTACAGTCACTGTAGTTGGTACTGTAAATGTACAGGTCTACAGTCACTGTAGTTGGTACTGTAAATGTACAGGTCTACAGTCATTGTAGTTGGTACTGTAAATGTACAGGTCTACAGTCACTGTAGTTGGTACTGTAAGTGCACAGGTCTACAGTCACAGTAGTTGGTACTGTAAATGTACAGGTCTACAGTCACTGTAGTTGGTACTGTAAATGTACAAGTCTACAGTCACTGTAGTTGGTACTGTAAGTGCACAGGTCTACAGTCACTGTAGTTGGTACTATAAGTGTACCGGTCTACAGTCACTGTAGTTTGTACTGTAAGTGTACAGGTCTACAGTCACTGTAGTTGGTACTGTAAGAGTTTAGGTCTACAGTCACTGTAGTTTGTACTGTAAGTGTACAGGTCTACAGTCACTGTAGTTGGTACTGTAAGTGCACAGGTCTACAGTCACTGTAGTTGGTACTGTAAATGAACAGGTCTACAGTCACTGTAGTTGGTACTGTAAATGAACAGGTCTACAGTCACTGTAGTTGGTACTGCAAATGTACAGGTCTACAGTCACTGTAGTTGGTACTGTAAATGTACAGGTCTACAGTCACTGTAGTTGGTACTGCAAATGTACAGGTCTACAGTCACTGTAGTTGGTACTGTAAATGTACAGGTCTACAGTCACTGTAGTTGGTACTGTAAATGTACAGGTCTACAGTCACTGTAGTTGGTACTGTAAGTGCACAGGTCTACAGTCACTGTAGTTGGTACTATAAGTGTACAGGTCTACAGTCACTGTAGTTGGTACTGTAAATGTACAGGTCTACAGTCACTGTAGTTGGTACTGTAAGAGTTTAGGTCTACAGTCACTGTAGTTTGTACTGTAAGTGTACAGGTCTACAGTCACTGTAGTTGGTACTGTAAGTGCACAGGTCTACAGTCACTGTAGTTGGTACTGTAAGTGCACAGGTCTACAGTCACTGTAGTTTGTACTGTAAATGTACAGGTCTACAGTCACTGTAGTTTGTACTGTAAGTGAACAGGTCTACAGTCACTGTAGTTGGTACTGTAAATGTACAGGTCTACAGTCACTGTAGTTGGTACTGTAAATGTACAAGTCTACAGTCACTGTAGTTGGTACTGTAAGTGCACAGGTCTACAGTCACTGTAGTTGGTACTGTAAATGTACAGGTCTACAGTCACTGTAGTTGGTACTGTAAATGTACAAGTCTACAGTCACTGTAGTTGGTACTGTAAGTGCACAGGTCTACAGTCACTGTAGTTGGTACTGTAAGAGTTTAGGTCTACAGTCACTGTAGTTGGTACTATAAGTGTACAGGTCTACAGTCACTGTAGTTTGTACTGTAAGTGCACAGGTCTACAGTCACTGTAGTTGGTACTGTAAGAGTTTAGGTCTACAGTCACTGTAGTTTGTACTGTAAGTGTACAGGTCTACAGTCACTGTAGTTGGTACTGTAAGTGCACAGGTCTACAGTCACTGTAGTTGGTACTGTAAATGAACAGGTCTACAGTCACTATAGTTGGTACTGTAAATGAACAGGTCTACAGTCACTGTAGTTGGTACTGCAAATGTACAGGTCTACAGTCACTGTAGTTGGTACTGTAAATGTACAGGTCTACAGTCACTGTAGTTGGTACTGCAAATGTACAGGTCTACAGTCACTGTAGTTGGTACTGTAAATGTACAGGTCTACAGTCACTGTAGTTGGTACTGTAAATGTACAGGTCTACAGTCACTGTAGTTGGTACTGTAAGTGCACAGGTCTACAGTCACTGTAGTTGGTACTATAAGTGTACAGGTCTACAGTCACTGTAGTTGGTACTGTAAATGTACAGGTCTACAGTCACTGTAGTTGGTACTGTAAGAGTTTAGGTCTACAGTCACTGTAGTTTGTACTGTAAGTGTACAGGTCTACAGTCACTGTAGTTGGTACTGTAAGTGCACAGGTCTACAGTCACTGTAGTTGGTACTGTAAGTGCACAGGTCTACAGTCACTGTAGTTTGTACTGTAAGTGAACAGGTCTACAGTCACTGTAGTTGGTACTGTAAATGTACAGGTCTACAGTCACTGTAGTTTGTACTGTAAGTGAACAGGTCTACAGTCACTGTAGTTGGTACTGTAAATGTACAGGTCTACAGTCACTGTAGTTTGTACTGTAAGTGAACAGGTCTACAGTCACTGTAGTTGGTACTGTAAGAGTATAGGTCTACAGTCACTGTAGTTGGTATTGTTAATGTACAGGTCTACAGTCACTGTAGTTGGTACTGTAAATGTACAGGTCTACAGTCACTGTAGTTGGTATTGTTAATGTACAGGTCTACAGTCACTGTAGTTGGTATTGTTAATGTACAGGTCTGCAGTCACTGTAGTTGGTACTGTAAATGTACAGGTCTACAGTCACTGTAGTTGGTATAGTTAATGTACAGGTCTACAGTCACTGTAGTTGTTATTGTTAATGTACAGGTCTACAGTCACTGTAGTTGGTATTGTTAATGTACAGGTCTACAGTCACTGTAGTTGGTACTGTAAGAGTATAGGTCTACAGTCACTGTAGTTGGTATTGTTAATGTACAGGTCTACAGTCACTGTAGTTGGCTCATCCAATCAAGATTACCAATCAAATTTCATTCATTAGTGATTGCGTACTAATGAACTGTAGATTAGTAAATAATTGTGTAAATGGTGAGTGAATTACTTTGTAAATGGAGAATAAATTACTTTGTGAAATTTGAATAAATTTCTTTGTAAATGGAGAATAAATTACTTTGTGAATGGTGAATAAATTACTTTGTAATTGGAGAATAAATTACTTTGTGAATGGTGAATAAATAACTTTGTAAATCACCACTAAAAAATAAATGTTATTCTCTAAAGTGTACATTACTCCCTCTAAAGTGTACAATATTCCCTCTAAAGTGTACAATATATTTCTTCATTCCCACCAAATTCTCTTTTCTAAATTTATTCATTGAATTTTTCAAGCAAATATTTTACATTTCCTTGGAAGAATAAACCGAAACATTGGAATAATTTTCCATGGTTGTACTCAGGTGTACTTAACACTGGTACTCAGTGTACTTAACACTGGTACTCAGTGTACTTAACACTGGTACTCAGTGTACTTAACACTGGTACTCAGTATACTTAACACTGGTACTCAGTGTACTTAACACTGGTACTCAGTGTACTTAACACTGGTACTCAGTGTACTTAATACTGGTACTCAGTGTACTTAACACTGGTACTCAGTGTACTTAACACTGGTACTCAGTGTACTTAACACTGGTACTCAGTGTACTTAACACTGGTACTCAGTGTACTTAACACTGGTACTCAGTGTACTTAACACTGGTACTCAGTGTACTTAACACTGGTACTCAGTGTACTTAACACTGGTACTCAGTGTACTTAACACTGTACTCAGTGTACTTAACACTGTACTCAGTGTACTTAACACTGGTACTCAGTGTACTTAACACTGACAATATAACATAGGAGTTAATGACAGACTATAATGACATGCAAATAATGTGGTAATTATTCATGGAGAATATAAGAGACTGACAGAGCAGTCTGTGATGTCAGATTAAACAGACTGAAATGACTGAGAGATTTGAATAGAACTAAGAGCACTTAGCTACTCTTAGTCTCACTCCTACATTCTTTTCCTACTTTTATATTTACCTTTAATTCTTACTCTTAACTCTCACTCCTAAACTTATACGTAGCTCTTTTATTCATTAATACATATTCAACATCCATACCTACCTACTTGTTTATACCTGCACACCTACACTACTCCTACCTCCACCCCCACCTACACCCCCACCCCACCCATATCTCTCTCATGCCTCTCATTCAAATGAGGCAAACTGAGGGATGAACTTATTGCTGATTCAGCAAAAAGTGAAATGGAGTTCAGTATCAGAGAGAGAGAGAGAGAGAGAGAGAGAGAGAGAGACTGCTTATCATTTGCCACTCTCTCTGAGTGCTCTGTGTGACGTTAAAGCAGACATACGTCAGACGCACTGCCTGGCCGTGTCTGCCTTGACCTTATCATGCCTCCTTTGACTTACAAATGTCATCTTTTGACCTCCCTGTGCCTCCGTTGACCTCCATATGCCTCCTTTGACCTCATCATGCCTCCTTTGACCTCTCCATGCTCCATTCAACCTCTCCATGCCTCCTTTGAACTCTCCATGCTTCATTCAGCTTCTCCATGCCTCTTTTGTACTACACATGCCTCCTTTGACCTCTCCAAGCCTCCTTTTACCTACACATGCCTCATATGACTTACACATGCCTCCTCTGACCTCTCCATGCCTCCTTTGACCTCTCCTTGCCTCCTTTGACCTCTCCTTCCCTCCTTTGACCTCTCCTTACCTCCTTTGACCTCTCCATCCCTCTTTTGACCTCTCCATGACTCCTTTGACCTCTCCTTACCTCCTTTGACCTCTCCATCCCTCTTTTGACCTCTCCATGACTCCTTTGACCTCTCCTTACCTCCTTTGACCTCTTCATGCCTCTTTTGACCTCTCCATGACTCCTTTGACCTTTAGCTGATACATATTTGAATTTGTTAACAATTTCTACTGATACTAACCTTTCAAATATACCAATAGTTATAAATTAATTGAAAATTATTAGAAAATTCAAATTTCATTCTACCCGATACTTAGTTAATTGTTATCTAAACATTATTATAATAAATTTCAATATTTCAGACATATATTATATTATTACAAAGTGAATATATTTTCACAACACAATTATTATGTAATTCATGTTTCGAACCTGTGAGTAAAAAGGGACGAAGTTCGCCTTCAGGCTGGAGGGGGTCATTTTCAACAACTTTAGTGGGGCCTTAGAAGATGTGCCTTATTTTAGCACAATAAATGTTCAATAATCAAGAAAATTCATTCTTTCACTTTAAGGTGAAATCTACAAAGGTGTTTGCTTCGTTTTAAGTGCTTCTAATTCGAATTTGAAAATGACGTATCTGATGGAACACAGTTTGAGATCTTTTTTAAATCTTTTTATTAAGTAAGTGTATATTTTGTCCATTTTTTATAAATAAACTTTGTATGATAACGAGAATTTAAACTATAATTGTGAAGATTTTTTTTCAAAATAGAATAATTTATGTAGTATCGTCAACGTATTTAGTATACCTATATTTTTGACATCGACTGAGTTGGGTTTGCCTTCAACTAATTTTTCAGTCCTGCCAGAAAAGTTTTGTCTCATTTTCGATCCTTTCGATGTTTTTGGCAATTTTCAACTTTACCCTTCACTACTCTATTAACTGTTGTCTTCGCGTAGCCAGTGCGCTGAAGGGCCGTACACACGTAGGTTTTTTTTTAAGTCTTTCCACCAGACTTTTTGCTAAGCTCCTCCTACTTTTTCCACGAGAATATAAGAAAAAACGATATAATTATTATTTTGTTTAGTTGGTATCCATGATACCAGCAGGTAACAAAAATGATTAAGAATTATAAAGTTTTTTCTTATATTCTCGTGGAAAAAGTAGGAGGAGCTTGCAAAAAGTCTGGTGGAAAGACTGAAAAAAAACTACGTGTGTACGGCCCTTTAATAATGTCTGACGAAGAGTTTCCAGAGCATCTCATTTCGCACATGGTTATCCGTCGCGCTAATTCTGCATTGTTTGACATATTCTCTCTATTTACTATTTTGCTAACTATTAATATGAACTGAAAATAATTTCATAAAAATTAGAGGAATAGTTAGAAAATTATGCGAATTACGAAATAGTTACAATTTACCTGTGAGACCTTGTATAGTTCTACTGAAACCAGTACTCTCTAACCAGTACTCTCTAACCAGTACTCTCTAAGCAGTACTCTCTAAGCAGTACTCTCTAAGCAGTACTCTCTAAGCAGTACTCTCTAAGCAGTACTCTCTAACCAGTACTCTCTAACCAGTACTCTCTAAGCAGTACTCTCTAACCAGTACTCTCTAAGCAGTACTCTCTAACCAGTACTCTCTAAGCAGTACTCTCTAACCAGTACTCTCTAAGCAGTACTCTCTAACCAGTACTCTCTAATAGTAACCAGTTAGCAGGTCTTGAGATCTTTCAGGTGGTTTTAATCAGAGGATTTTTTTATCCGCTAAATGAACTGAAAGATTCCGAGTAATTAAGTCTGATTGGTAGGTAGACTGTAACACCTGGGGCAGGTGTAATGAATGGCTATACACCTGTAATGAATGGCTATATACCTGTAATGAATGGCTATACACCTGTAGTGAATGGCTATACACCTGTAATGAATAGCTATACACCTGTAATGAATGGCTATATACCTGTAATGAATGGCTATACACCTGTAATGAATGGCTATACACCTGTAGTGAATGGCTATACACCTGTAGTGAATGGCTATACACCTGTAGTGAATGGCTATACACCTGTGGGCTTTATTTACTATCACCTCTTCATTTTCCTCTTCCGTCCGTGAGTCCAGCCACCGTTGCTTGTGTCTCTTTCGTCACATTCTTTGATAAGTGACTGCATTCACGGAGTAGCTTTTCTGCATCCATGAGCATCTTTAGCAACTAGTGGTTGGTGACTTTATTTTAGAGCCACTTTCCTTTCTGACTGCTTCTTCCAGTCCCTTGTAAAACACGTTTTGCTATCAGCTACATGCTAAGTGGTTGTAAGAGATAAGGTTGACATGTCTTTTCGATTGATGTCTCCGCACCCTCAGTGGAGACATCAATTTACTCCTTTTAAAGAAGTTCCCACTGTCATCTTTCTTTAGATCTTCAGACGAGTCATATTTCCGGGTAAAATATCCAAGAGCGACAAATGAATTCTATATACGTGATGATTACTGCGCTGGAAAATGATTCGCTGGGATAGAGTGACAGCAATGAGAATGTCAGCAATGAGAGTGACAGCAATGAGAATGACAGCAATGAGAATGACAGCAATTGAGAATAACAGCAATGAGAATTTCATCAATGAGAATGATAGAAATGAGAATGACAGCAATTGAGAATGACAGCAATGAGGAAGTCAGCAATGAGAGTGACAGCAATGAGAATGACAGCAATGAAAATAACAGCAATTGAGAATGAAAGCAATGAGAATGACAGCAATGAGAATGACAGCAATGAGAATGACAGCAATAAGAATGACAGCAATGAGAATGACTGCAATGAGAATGACAGCAATTAGAATGACTGCAATGAGAGTGACAGCAATGAGAATGACAACAATGAGAATGACAGCAATGAGAATGACAGCAATTGAGAATGACTGCAATGAGAATGTCAGCAATGAGAGTGACAGCAATGAGAGTGACAGCAATGAGAGTGACAGCAATGAGAATGACAACAATGAGAATGACAGCAATGAGAATGACAGCAATGAGAATGACAGCAATTAAGAATGACAGCACTGAGAATGTCTGCAATGAGAGTGACAGCAATGAGAATGACAGTAATTGAGAATGACAGCAATGAGAATGTCTGCAATGAGAGTGACAGCAATGAGAATGACAGCAATTGAGAATGACAGCAATGAGAATGACAGCAATGAGAATGACAGCAATGAGAATGACAAGAATGAGAATGACAGCAATGAGAGTGACAGCAATGAGAGTGACAGCAATGAGAGTGACAGCAATGAGAGTGACAGCAATGAGAGTGACAGCAATGAGAGTGACAGCAATGGGATTGACAGCAATGAGAATGACAGCAATGAGAATGGCGGCAATGAGAGTGACAGCAATGAGAATGACAGCAATGAGAGTGACAGCAATGAGAGTGACAGCAATGAGAGTGACAGCAATGAGAATGACAGCAATGAGAGTGACAGCAATGAGAATGACTGCAATGAGAATGACAGCAATGAGAGTGACAACAATGAGAATGACAGCAATGAGAGTGACAGAAATGAGAGTGACAGCAATGAGAATGACAGCAATGAGAATGACAGCAATGAGAATGACAGCAATGAGAATGACAGCAATGAGAATGACAGCAATAAGAATGACAGCAATGAGAATGACTGCAATGAGAATGACAGCAATTAGAATGACTGCAATGAGAGTGACAACAATGAGAATGACAGCAATGAGAATGACAGCAGTTGAGAATGACTGCAATGAGAATGTCAGCAATGAGAATGACAGCAATGAGAATGACAGCAATTAAGAATGACAGCAATGAGAATGTCTGCAATGAGAATGACAGCAATGAGAATGACAGTAATTGAGAATGACAGCAATGAGAATGACAGCAATGAGAATGACAGCAATTAAGAATGACAGCAATGAGAATGTCTGCAATGAGAATGACAGCAATGAGAATGACAGTAATTGAGAATGACAGCAATGAGAATGTCTGCAATGAGAGTGACAGCAATGAGAATGACAGCAATGAGAATGACAGCAATGAGAATGACAGCAATGAGAATGACAAGAATGAGAGTGACAGCAATGAGAGTGACAGCAATGAGAGTGACAGCAATGAGAGTGACAGCAATGAGAATGACAGCAATGAGAATGACAGCAATGAGAATGACAAGAATGAGAGTGACAGCAATGAGAGTGACAGCAATGAGAGTGACAGCAATGAGAGTGACAGCAATGAGAGTGACAGCAATGGGATTGACAGCAATGGGATTGACAGCAATGAGAATTTCATCAATGAGAATGACAGCAATGAGAATGACAGCAATTGAGAAAGTCAGCAATGAGAGTGACAGCAATGAGAATGTCAGCAATGAGAGTGACAGCAATTGAGGATGACAGCAATGAGAATGTCTGCAATAAGAGTGACAGCAATGAGAATGACAGCAATGAGAGTGACAGCAATGAGAATGACAGCAATGAGAATGACAGCAATGAGAATGACAGCAATTGAGAATGACAGCAATTGAGAATGACAGCAATGAGAATGTCTGCAATGAGAGTGACAGCAATGAGAATGTCTGCAATGAGAATGACAGTAATGAGAGTGACAGCAATGAGAATGACAGCAATGAGAATGACTGCAATGAGAATGTCTGCAATGAGAGTGACAGCAATGAGAATGACAGCAATGAAAATGACTGCAATGAGAATGTCAGCAATGAGAGTGACAGCAATGAGAGTGACAGCAATGAGAATGACAGCAATGAGAATGACAGCAATTGAGAATGACAGCAATGAGAGTGACAGCAATGAGAATGACAGCAATGAGAATGACAGCAATGAGAATGACAGCAATGAAAATGACAGGATTATACCGGGTGACCAATAGAAAACTGGTCGAAAGTAAATGCTTATAACTCAAAAAGTAATTGATGTAGAAAGAAGAAACAAAAATCACGTAAAAGAGTATATTTTCAAGTTTTATTTGATATCAAAGATATTGCAAACTATTGAATGAGGGATACTGATATCTTAATTAAATATAATGGTTATTTCGTCAACACATTTTATTCAAGCCTCATGAATCATTATGCAACTAACTATTGAGAATAACGTGTTTTCATTTCCAAACATTATCATTCAAGCAGTTCTGCAACTAAAGTTGAGAGGAAATAGGCCATTCATTACAACAAGGATATAAAAATTAAAATGGTTAGAATATGTTCAATAAATGGACAAGAAATTAAGTGTTTGAGAAACCATTGCACTCGGCGAAAGTGACAGTTCGGTGCGGTTTGAGTTCGCATAGGCCATGCATGGTCCATATTATTTTCAAGATGTAGAGACTGAAAATGTTCGTTCTGTAAATACCTACTGATGCATTGAAATGTTAAATACTGTATTGACTGACAACAATCATCCTGACGTTCGGTTCCATTAGGACACTGCAACTGCATACACATTCTTGTCTGCAGTAGACTGATTGAAAAATCACTTCGAGGACAAGATTATTTCGCACTGAACCGTTTTCTCTGTCCAAATAAGTCCCTTGACCTTTCACCTTTGGATTTTATCTCTGATATATGTTGAAGAGAAGGTATTCAAATTGAAACCAAACATGATTGAAGACTTGAAGGAAGTAATATGTGAAATAACCAAAATATATAGCTGCAGTAATCTCTAATTTTGAAAAAAAAGGATTAATCTCTGTATTTAGCACAACGGTAAAGATTTCAAACACTTGTTGCTCATTGAATAAAACTTGAGAATATACTCTTTTATGTGATTTTTGTTTCACCTTTCCACATCAATTACTTTAGAAGTTATAAGCATTTACTTTCGACCAGTTTTTTATTAGTCACCCGGTATCAGTAACTGAAACTGTTTGTCCCTTTTTACGCCACACTTTTTATACATCTATTAAAGAAGAATACTTACAATGAATGAATAAACTTTATGTGAACAAAACTAATAGTAAATTGTCAGAACTTTTCTGAAAGTTCTCTCAAGCAATCTATTTCACACCCGAAAAACATCACAATATCCTCCTCACATATTTTGAACTTCCCCAGGGGTGAATGGAAGAGAAGGGTGGTGTCCCTTGAGCCCTGAACTGTTGTAATTTAGATTATGTATTGTCTTGCCTTTCATTTTACCATGTTTATCAATTTTTAACGCTAAGCTTCTTTTACTATTACTTCTTCATTTTCTGCCTAAATATTGTGTTAGGTAGGCTCGGCTCTAGGACAACTGCTATGCGGACAACTGACATGCACTATATTAAAATTTTATTTTGGGTGAATTGTAATGTACTTCTAAGCCTAACATTTTTTGGAATTAATTTGATGTGAAGAGTATTATTATCTTAACCTAAAGTTATAGTATAAAAATACTAATTGTATAGTAAGAAATTGTGAATGAAGAAGCATTGAAATTAATATTGAAGTAATACTAGATTTCTTTCTTTGTTACAATCATTTTTTTTTCACATTTTACGCCTTAAATAATCAAATGGTTGACAAAAAGATTGAAATCTATAGATACAAAACTTTCTTTTCAAATATTTCAAAATACAAAGAATAGTACAAACATAAGCTATACAGGTTAAATTTTCAGTGAGTGTGATTTTGCATCTTACTATTTTAGAGTTGCTTTCACACAACACTGGCATATATGAGTTAACTAAAATGTTGATTTGTTATTAGTATAATAACAAATTTAATAAAACATATTTCAGTAATAATTATTCTCATATTTTGACACTTTTCAATTATTTATAAGACATGTTTCTGATCGGAGGGAGCTAGAAACAAAGAAACTATACAAAAAAAAATTCAAATTTCGAAGGTACTGAGTAAAGTGTTCTTTGTGAAAAACATTTTAACAGAGAAATAAGATAAATACTACTTCAATTTCTAATCCTGACTCTAGCAGAAAATTATGTTTATACAAATAGAAAATATTAATTAACCCAATGAAAATTCTTAAATAGTAAAATGCAAAATCACACTCACTGGAAATTTTAACCTGTAAAGCTTGTGTTTGTACTATTATTTGTATTTTGAAATGTTTGAAAAGAAAGTTTTGCATCTATAGATTTCCCACTTCTTGTCAACCATTTGATTGTTTAAGGAGCTTAATGGGTTAAATGGGTTTAATATGAATTAAAAAAGAAATGAATTTAGTATAATTCAACTTTAAATTCAGAATCTACCGTCATTATTAACTTTTATACTTCTTTATGTACGATTTCGGACTATACGATTAATATTATACTTAATTTTTAGGTTAAGATAATAATATAATTCACATCAAATTAATTCCAAGAAATGTTTGGTTTACAAGTGCATTACAATTCACCCCAAAATAAAATTATAATATATTGCATGGCAGTTGTCCACTATGGCAGTTGTCCACTATGGCAGTTGTCCGCATGGCAGTTGTCCGTACACCGGTAGGCTCGTATGCTTCATTTTCTATCACCTCTTCATTTTCCTCTTCCATCGGTGAGGTCAGTCACTGGTGTTTATGTCCATTTTCGTCACATACCTTGGTAAGTGACTGCATTCACCACTGATGGATGCTTTTCTGCATCCATGAGCTTGCACCGACCGACAGGTGGTAGGTGACTTTGTTCATGGAGTCATTATCCTCTCTGACTGTTTCTTCCAGTCTCTTTTATTTAATTTCTTTCTGACGTCAACTTCCTTCTGATATTCCCTCAGCATCTATGCCACTTTGGGATTAACTCAATATTTAGTTGGTCACATTAGATAAAAGCGTGGCCGGTAAATTCCCCTGTAGAAAGTTCCCCCGCAGAAAGTTCCACCATGAAGATTTCACCGGCGTTAAACTCAACTTGCAGAAAGTTCCACCTTGGAAGATTCCATCGTTTTGAAAATTTATTCGGTATATATAATTGAAGTTGATATTTTTATCTTAGATTCGGTTGAATGATGTCGTTAAATGCATACTCTAAGTGATTTATAATTAATGAGCAAATCTTTCTTTGAATTATAAACCATTAATTAATCCTCTCTATTAAATATTCATCTTGCTAAACGTGACTGAAGAAGACGCTGATACGACAACTCTATGAAATATAGCTTCTATTACAATGATTTAAATTATATATGGTTAAACTTATGTTTAATGGATCATATATATATACAAAATATAATTTGTGTAAAAAATAGTATATGTACTTATTTTGAGTTTTAAATACTACACTTGAACGGATCGTTTCATCCGTCTCTATTTTCGAAGGTTAGTCTTAACTTATTTCTTAGGACTTGAATTACAAAACCTATTCTCATAATTTCTGAACTATTTAACTAATAAAATATTGTCTGGTTACCACCATAATTAAATTCTTTTAAATCAGTTTTATTTAATGTTAAACTTTATGTAAATGAAATCCAGAATTATGCGGTGGAATCTTCCATGGTGGAATTTTCCAGCGGTGAAGTATTCCGTGGTGGAACTTTCGAGAGGTGGAATCTTCCTCTGGCGAAACTTTCCGTGGTGGAATTTTCCGCGAGGGAATTTACTTGAACCGATAAAAGAGATCACAGAATCATGAAATTATTTCTACTTGCCTTGAGTCTAATATATCTTTCTCACGGAGTAATTAAATATTTAATGTTGTGTTTTATTGCAGTCAGATAGAGGCTTAGAATTCTTGTAGTTAGTTGAGGCCTATGAGAATTAGTTGGACCCCCAAACTATGGACGGGATTTTTGCTCATTAGTTAGTTCCGGTGAGAATTCATGATATATGGTATAGAGTAAATTAGTGTCAGTAGTTAGAGTCGAGATTGCTAATTAACAGAGACGGGCGGTTTGTCATCATATTACCAAATACTGTAACCATTGAAATAAGTATGACAAGTATTGCGTCATTATAACATATAATATCCTTGCAAGATATTGTCAGTATAGTACCTCATTTAAATCGAACATTTGTTACAATTTTACCCATTAACGTATAAAAGTCCTTTATCATCATCCCCCTTACCAGACCTCTAATAACCCATAAGGGCGCCCCTGACACCCCTTTCCAATCCCTAACAACCCCCTAACCCCCTAACCACCATGTCAGACATGCTGACTTACAAGTTGCCTAAGCTGTCCTATTGCAATAGGCTGTCCTTTGACACCAGACCTTTGATCTCAACTTGTCCCCAGAGCTCAGGACTTGCTCTACTATGTCTTTGATGTCTCACGACTCAGTGACTACAGCCTAATTCAACACATCAAACTTACTCATCTTTTAATCAAGACTGACACCTCTTGAAGCATTTCACTGTAGGAAAAGCTACATCTTACGGTGTCACATATTCGGAGATTAATATCATGAAATTATTAGAGGAAATCATTGCTTGAAACGGACGATTTTTATGCTGATGTGGTATAATAATGGAAATAGTAATGTAACACCTTCCCATGATATTCTGCTAACCTTCCCATGATATTCTGCTAACCTTCCCATGATATTCTGTTAACTTTCCCATGATATTCTGCTAACTTTCCATGATATTCTGCTAACCTTCCCATGATATTCTGCTAACCTTCCCATGATATTCTGCTAACCTTCCCATGATACTCTGCTAACATTCCCATGATATTCTGCTAACCTTCCCATGATATTCTGCTAACCTTCCCATGATATTCTGCTAACCTTCCCATAGTATTCCGTTATCTTGGAGTGTCAGGTAGCAGCTTACTGACTCCCTTGGGAAGAGAACTGACAGAAACTGCTGTAACGAAAGTGACCTGGAATTAACCCTGGCCCTCTATCTACAGTGTCTACAGGCCTCTATCTACAGTGTCTACAGGCCTCTATCTACAGTGTCTACAGGCCTCTATCTACAGTGTCTACAGGCCTCTATCTACAGTGTCTACAGGCCTCTATCTACAGTGTCTACAGGCCTCTATCTACAGTGTCTACAGGCCTCTATCTACAGTGTCTACAGGCCTCTATCTACAGTGTCTACAGGCCTCCATCTACAGTGTCTACAGGCCTCTATCTACAGTGTCTACAGGCCTCTATCTACAGTGTCTACAGGCCTCTATCTACTGTGTCTACAGGCCTCTATCTACAGTGTCTACAGGCCTCTATCTACAGTGTCTACAGGCCTCTATCTACAGTGTCTACAGGCCTCTATCTACAGTGTCTACAGGCCTCTATCTACTGTGTCTACAGGCCTCTATCTACAGTGTCTACAGGCCTCTATCTACAGTGTCTACAGGCCTCTATCTACAGTGTCTACAGGCCTCTATCTACAGTGTCTACAGGCCTCTATCTACAGTGTCTACAGGCCTCCATCTACAGTGTCTACAGGCCTCTATCTACAGTGTCTACAGGCCTCTATCTACAGTGTCTACAGGCCTCTATCTACTGTGTCTACAGGCCTCTATCTACAGTGTCTACAGGCCTCTATCTACAGTGTCTACAGGCCTCTATCTACAGTGTCTACAGGCCTCTATC
>CANNZV010001866.1:9877-22150 GCA_947561585.1 Caprella mutica | reverse complement strand
GTCTACAGGCCTCATCATCTACTGTGTCTACAGGCCTCATCATCTACAGTGTCTATAGGCCTCTATCTACATTGTCTACAGGCCTACATCTACAGTGTCTACAGGACTCATCATCTACTGTGTCTACAGTCCTCTATCTACAGTGTCTACAGGTCTCTATCTGCAGTGTCTACAGGCTTCTATCTACAGTGTTTACAGGCCTCCATCTGCAGTGTCTACAGGCCTCATCATCTACAGTGTCTACAGGCCTCATCATCTACAGTGTCTACAGGCCTCTATCTACAGTGTCTACAGGCCTCCATCTACAGTGTCTACAGGCTTCTATCTACAGTGTTTACAGGCCTCCATCTACAGTGTCTACAGGCCTCATCATCTACAGTGTCTACAGGCCTCATCATTTACAGTGTCTACAGGCCTCTATCTACAGTGTCTACAGGCATCATCATCTACAGTGTCTACAGGCCTCTATCTACAGTGTCTACAGGCCTCCATCTACAGTGTCTACAGGCTTCTATCTACAGTGTTTACAGGCCTCCATCTGCAGTGTCTACAGGCCTCATCATCTACAGTGTCTACAGGCCTCATCATTTACAGTGTCTACAGGCCTCTATCTACAGTGTCTACAGGCATCATCATCTACAGTGTCTATAGGCCTCTATTTACAGTGTATACAGGCCTCTATCTACAGTGTCTACAGGCCTCATATCTATTGTGTCTACAGGCATCATCATCTACAGTATCTACAGGGCTCTGTCTAAAGTTTCTACAGGCCTCATCATCTACAGTATTTACAGGCCTCTATTTACCGTGTCTACAGGCCTCTATCTACAGTGTCTACAGGTCTCATCATCTAAAGTGTTTACAGACCTCATCATCTACATTGTCTACAGGCCTCATCATCTACAGTGTCTACAGGCATCTATCTACAGAGTCTACAGGCCTCAGTATCTACAGTGTCTACAGGCATTTATCTACAGTGTCTACAGGCATCTATCTACAGTGTCTACAGGCCTCATCTACGGCCTCTTCTATACAAGTAACATTCAATTACTTAATTTAATCACTGATAAGGCCTTTAAACTCTATAGGTGGCATTCTCTATATTTGGTCATCTAATTCAATGGTCACTAAAATTTGACTGTCTGTTGGTCTCCATATTCACTAAATTGCTTACGTCGCATGCATATTCTAAGTTGATATACGTTAGCACCCTGAAGGAAATTGAATGGTTATTCCACAGCGGCAACTGTCAAAGCAACTTATAACTTCTGTGAGATTGGCTGCTGCAATTCTAATGGAAAATGAAGATGGGGAAGCTTTGCTCCGTTCTACTTTAGAGAGGATGCTTTAGAGCTGTGACTGCGGAAGAAGTTAGCCCTTTGTCTGCCGTAATACATAATCAATAACTGTTGTACCAATTGGATAATTACCGTATCACACAAGCAAAAAATAACCGTTTACTCAGCGAAAACGAAGAATGACTTTATTACCCATTAAGCAAATTACCGTATTACCCATTCGGTGATTTTATTCGATGGCAAAGAGATCATTTATTTACGATATCAGAAAGATATCCAATTGTACTTTATCATATATTTAAAACTCTTTTAGTTTATCGTCCTTCGTCGGACAATGCAGATAAAAAATCCTAACGATAGTTTCTGAAATGATTATATTTTATGATAAAATAATATCAATATCTACCGTAATGGACAATAACGTACAGACTATTTGTCAATTATTAATTTTACGATTTTATAACTAAAAACATTTTCTCTAAACAAACACCTTTAATATGTTACATTTACTCTTTCATTATTTATTTATTTATTTAACCTTTCTTCAGAAAAATCGTTATTATAATTATTCAAATTTCAGTTGATGAATATGTCTCGCTCATCATTTTCCTAATTAATTTATTCATAGACTAAACGTATTGTCACCGAGTCATCATAATATTATTATACAGAGTCATAATAATAATATGCTGAATAGAGAGGTGAACTGAAACCGCCCGCTATTCTATTAAAATATATAATTATCTATTCATTATATTATTTAGCTGAGGAAGAGCTTAGCTCTATAACTAGGATATGATTGGTGTTCCACCTGTAACTTCATCAGTACTTTATTTACTTTAGTTTAGTTTTAAATGTAAGAGCATAGCTATGTCTTTATATTGTCTGGGCAGATTAGAGAAACTTGAATTATTCTAAAATTGACTATTAGTGCGTATCCGGAAATTTCGCCGTAAGAAAATTCGACGTACGGAATTAAATTCACGGAGTAGCTTTTCTGCATTCACGAGCATTGTCTCCGACGTTGGTAGATGACTTTGTTTACGAAACCACTTTTCTTTCTGACTGCTTCTTCCAGTCCCTTGTACTTATTTTCCTTTTAACGTCAGCGATAAGGTTTTTGGTTCCGAAGCAGACGTTAAACCCCTACTAAAGTTAAATTAAAATCCCTGTTCATAAACAAATAGTCTTCTTTCTCCTTTTATGGAAGTGTTATTGTATAAAATCAAGATTCCTGATAACCTGTTTTTTTTTTTTTTTTTTTTTTTTTTTTTTATTCAGTGAAAAATCTTCATAATTTATTTATCAAACTAATTTCCCTTACATATAGATTGGAAGTCGGGAGGCAACCAATCCATTACAATTTTTTTTTTTTATATTCAAATTTAAAACCAGGAAAATTAGGCCCGGAGAAGCTTACGCTTTTAGGGCTACCTATATAAAAAATAACATACATTTCAGAAAAAAACTACATTAACAGAAACTACCTACAATGAGCTACCTAAAACTATTCATGAGACAATGTGTGAAAAATATTAGATTTACATTTAGACTTGAACAAATTTAGAGAATTACAGGTTTTTATATCAGGAGGTAAGTTATTCCATACATGAACTCCCTTCCATACCATTGAGTCCCTTGTACGTTCTCTATTGATGCGAGGTAAAATAAATTCATTTCTATTTCTAGTGAGGTGATTGTGCTGATCGGTGAGACGAATTAAGGAATTGTATACTGCTAAATCAAAATTACTATTACTACTGACACGATACATGTAAATAGATATGGCTAATTCGTACTGATTATTGATTGGTAAAATTTTTGCATTTATAAAGTATGGAAGGGTATGTTCATTAAAAGTTAAATTATTGATGCATCTGATTGCTTTTCTCTGTAAAACTGAAATTTTATTAGATAGATGAGCTGGAGCTGCATACCATGTTTCAATACCATAATGAATATATGGGCTAACTAATGTATGGTACAATTTGAGTAAAATATTAGGAGGTAAAATACTTCACAGCTTATAAAGAATACCAGCATTGCAAGATATTTTGCTTGATATATGGGATATATGATTATTAAACTTCAACCTATCATCAAGATAAACTCCCAAAAACTTCACAAAATAACACTGTTATAAGCATCCTTGGTTATGGGGGTTGGAAAAGAACTCTTAGCAATTATTGTGGTGATCACTTTAGTTTTATTTCAGTTCTTAAGCCGAGACAAATCTTCACGGCGAAAATTCCTCACGGTGAATTTTCTTGCGGCGAAATTTTATCTAGATGCTGTAATAATTTCAAGTAAAATACACCCACATTCCAGTTTTCGATCCCTAGTGATGGAAGTTACATTTATTATGTGACATATATTTTTATAAACTTAAATTTTGGAAATTACATTTATTTTTGCAAAAGAAGAACACAGGATTCTATTTTATTATCTTTGTTTATATCATCTTTTTTATTAATAAAACTTTCATCTTACAGTGAAATTGTTTTTTGTTTTTCCTGAACTCTGAAAACAGGATGGAAATTCGTTACAGGTTCCTTTTTTGTGAAGAACATGAACATCATAGCATGTTGATTTTGAGCAACGTACAACCTATGTAACCTACCGCAACACAGCATGAATAATATCATGAACAAGATCATAAAGAACCAAAATCAAAAAGAACAAAACAGAGTTAGGACCAGAAAAAATATTAATAACATTTACAGTAACATGAAATACACGATCAAGTAACAAGGAATACATGAAGCGTAACAAGAAGTACATGAACACATGTAAAAGAATGATAAATGGCCTACCAAAGTAGCGCTATGAATATCAACTTCTGAAATTGTAAGTTCCAAGAAAGTTGCGCCATGAAAGCGACTTATAAAAATGTTATTTGATGGCGCACTTCAATGACGATATTTTAGAGGTAAAGAGCAGTTGCGTGAGACGCAGTGTGAAGAGGGACTGGAAAAATGCGCCCTTAGACGGAGTGAATGCGCCCTTAGACGGAGTGAATGCGCCCTTAGACGGAGTGAATGCGCCCTTAGACGGAGTGAATGCGCCCTTTGACGGAGTGAATGCGCCCTTAGACGGAGTGAATGCGCCCTTTTTCACTTACCCTTTTTTTTCATATGAGTAATGTATATTATTAAATTCTTATATTGAAATTATATTCATGTGTTGGTTATTATGTTGAGTAGTTTAATACTTGTACAGGTTATTTGGTGGTTATTTAGTGAATGAGTTCCAGAGGCAACGGTACGAGAGACTTACAAACTAATTTATGGGACACCTCAGCGTTCAAAGAGCTACTTTGGCAGCCAACTTTAATCTCAGTGCAACTGTGGATTAGAAGAGAGGTAGAAGTAGAGGTTAGAGGTAGAGTTAGATGTTAGAGGTAGAGGTTAGAGGTTAGAGGTAGAGGTTAGAGGTTAGAGATAGAGGTTAGAGGTAGAGGTTAGAGTTAGAGGTAGAGGTTAGGTGTTGGAGTGTAAGTGATTGAGTGTAACATTCGGAGTAAGCCAAAAATATGCTATAAAATCATATCTCTGAAATAAGTCATAAAATAATGAAATGTGTCTATATAGGAATAAGTAACGAATAAGAATAAAGAACACACATGGAATAGAGGACACACATAGAAACTATAGTAATAATAATTAAATAATAAAAAATATTATAACAATAATAAAAAAATGATAATACTAATAAAATACAGAAAAATCAACAGAAAGAAATGGACATATATTTATAGAGGTTGACCGTTTTTATCGCTCCTCTATAGCTTGTTACAAATATAAAGAAAGTAGAATTTTTCTAGAGAATGAATGTTGTCAACAGTAGCTATAGGTACAATAGAATTTTCAAAATTTGGTTTCATATTTCGATTTTTAATAGAATAATTAATAATAATAAACTATAAGTTGGATAGCTTAAATAGAAAGACGGTATCCAACATACAACTATTGGTCATAAAATTCATTGTCAGGTCCAGGTTTTCCACCTTTCTCCTGAAGATGAATAAAAATCTTTCCTTTTGAAACCTGATAAAACCTTCAACGTTGAGTTTAAATAACCTCATAATAATATGGATTTCTCGTTGAGTTAGAATCTTTTCCATCAAAACAAAGTAAATTGCTCATGTAAAAACTTAAAATTATTGTGGTTAATGAGCCCTACCCAGGTAACAAAATAATAACCCCGGGATATTCCAGGGAAAATTCCCTGCGATTATTCCCTCGATATCCCCATCGTTATCGAAAGGATCTCCTATTTTGACGTTTTAGCGATATGGGGATATCTCCAAATGATATCGAGGGAATAATGATGAGATTTAAATATATTATCCTTGGAATATTCCCTCGATTACAAGGGAAGGGCAAGGAATACCGAAATTATTATTCCCTCTATAACAAGGGAATAAAAATGGAAATAATCATGATAATGAGGGGATATTCCCTCAATATCGAGGGGATCAAATGGAAATATTCCTTGAATATTCCCTGGATATCTAGAATAGTGGAAGGATATAAAAATAAGAATACAAAAATTAATATTTCCTAGCATATACAGCATTTGTACGTGTAAGTTTGACTTTACATGAATTAGTTGAATGATACATATTGTTATATACAAATTAAATGGAAATAAATGGAGAAAGAAATGAATTGATGTTTGCGGGTCTCGAACCAGAAACTTATTGACTTATGCTTGCGACACTGACCACTCGACCATCCTGGACACAGTAGAAGTAGGATTGTTAATGAACTTAATGCAATATGATAACTCAAGTTTATCTTTAGGTTATCATCGATAAATATAGTTTCATATTTCATAGATAATTTCTTTTTTTTTCTTTTATAATCGTTTCTTATATAATTTTTAGTGGATCAACTATTTTTCACTAACTCCTGGAATATTCCCTCATTATTGATAGGGAATCAACTAAATTTTAGTAATTACTGGAATATTCCTTCGATATCCTTAGGGGATCAACAAATTTTCAGTAATTCTTGGAATATTCCCTCGATATCGATAGGGAATCAACTAAATTTTAGTAATTACTGGAATATTCCTTCGATATCCTTAAGGGATCAACAAATTTCCAGTAATTCTTGGAATATTCCCTCGATATCGATAGGGAATCAACTAATTTTCACTAATTCCTGGAATATTCCCCCAATATCGGAGAGAGATCAACTAGTTTTCATAAATTACTGGGATATTCCCATGATATCATTAGGGGATCAACTAATTTTCATTTGTTCCTGGAATGTTTCCTCGATATTGTTAGTGGGTGAAGTAATTTTCACTAATCCTTGGAATATTCCCACGATATCGTTTTGGATCACCTAATTATCACTAATTCCTAGAATATTCCATCGATATCGATAGGGGTTCAACTAATTTCACTAATTCCTTGAATATTCCCTCGATATCGATAGGGGTTCAACTAATCTCACTAATTCCTGGAATATTTCCTCGTTATCGTTAGGGGATCATCTAATTTTCAGTAATTCCTTGAATATTCCCTCGATATCGATAGGGATCAAATAATTTTCACTAATTCCTGGAATATTCCCTCGATATCAATAGGGATCAACTAATCTTCACTAATTCCTTGAATATTCCCTCGATTTCGTTAAGGAATAAACTAATTTTCACTAATTCCTGGAATATTCTTTCGATATCTTTAGGGGATCAACTAATTTTTACTAATCCCTGGAATATTCCCTCGATATCATTAGGTGATCAACTCATTTTCACTAATCACTGGAATATTCCCTCGATAACATTTTACGATAGCGGATAATGAGGGAATATATAGATATCGAAGGAATATTCCGGGAATATATCAATGTTACCTGGGTATGAGAAATAGTTTGGTCACCCAGAATTCAGTCTGCATGTTAGATAGGTTACGGTGAGAACTCATTGTATATAATATAAGACAATTTTTTTCTGTCAGTAATCAGTAGGTCAGTTGCCAGTGTCAGTACAGTACTTTGATACCACCCCCCATCTGGAGGTGGGCACCCCCTCCACTGTCGGTACCATCTTTATACTCTACTTTAGCCAAGTTGAATAAGACTACTGCTTGTGTCATCAGA
Organism: Caprella mutica; assembly: GCA_947561585.1. Taxonomy (NCBI): domain Eukaryota; kingdom Metazoa; phylum Arthropoda; class Malacostraca; order Amphipoda; family Caprellidae; genus Caprella; species Caprella mutica. Next base: position 14,739 of record CANNZV010001866.1, on the reverse strand, counting down.
TTCACTCCGTTAATAGCCTGTGCTCAAAATAAATTAAAAAAAGGTGCACAGATAATTGGGCCCTGACAATTGGTCCCGCTGAAAATTGGGCCTAGGAGAATTTAGTCCAAAAACAATTCGACCCTAAGACAATTGGACCCAAGACAATTGCCTCCAAGACAATTGGGCCCTAAGACAATTGGACCGAAGACAATTGGACCCCAAGACAATTGAGCCAAGAAAAAAATTGAGACAGCAGAAGACACAATATACAAAGAATTGTTACTTTGTTATTACAGTAGCAATGGTCTTCAATTAAGTCAATGCAGTTGACTCTGATACAAATGCATGAAAAAAAATTAACTTTAACTAATGTTTTTTCAGTTTCACCTTGTATGAGAGAAAATACAAATGCGTACATAATATTTAACATTTACCTAATGCTGCATTAAGGTTTATTTCTTAGTTACATGTCTTCTAACCCCTTAGAATAGATAAAAAACATTTTGGTAGGGTTTAACGTCTGTTTCGGAACCAAAGACAGACCATATCGCTGATGTCAAAAGGAAATTAAGTACAAGGGACTGGAAGAATAATGAAGGGGATTAAGAAAGACGGTCATTAAGTAAAACGTTGATTAAAAATCCGGTGATTAAATAAAGACATGTCTTTTTTACTCATTATATATGCAGTTTATTTCAAAATGATATAAAATATTCCTGTGTAGCATATTTTTTCAAAGGGAATTGAATATTGAATTGTAAGTGTTAATGGAATTGTTTTCTTAGTGTTTTTCAATTATCTGAATAATAGAAAAACACTCTGCGATGTTATTATAGATAACTACATAATATTGACTGTCTGAGTACAATTGAAATATTTCAGCATACCTTGTTATGCGTGTCCTGACAATTCGTCGCAGGGACAATTCGTCGTGGACAATTCAACGTGGACAATTCAACGTGGACAATTCGTCGCGGAAAATTCATCGTGGACAATACTTCGTGGACAATTCGTCGCGGACAATACTTGGTGGACAATTCGTCGTGGACAATTCGTCGCGGACAATTCATCGTGGACAATTTGTCGCGGACAATACTTCGTGGACAATTCATCGCGAACAATTCGTCGTGAACAATTCGTCGTGGAAAATTCATCGTGGACAATTCGTCGCGGAAAATTCATCTTGAACAATTCGTCGCGGACAATACTTCGTGGACAATAATTCGTCGCGGACAATTCATCTTGGACAGTTCGTCGCGGACAATTCTTCGTCGCGTACAGTTTTCTATATTTTTTCTATGTATATCCAAATTCAACACGATTTTATACCGTTTTATAATTCTTCAAATTACATCCAAAAATTTTAAGTTGGTTTGATCTGAGGTTTTAAGATTTATATAAACTAGTACAGTACCTGTTATTGAATCTGAATTATATTTATTCGAATACAAGTATGTATTATAGATACACATTACACATATTCTGATAAAACAATAAAAAAATCTCTCTCAAAAGCAAAAACATACCAAAATTTACTTTTTTAAATAATGAGTGTCAATGTTACTGTAGCCCGTATTCATGATACTGCTGCCATAAATGATTTGTTTTTCCTTTTTTTACATATTTTTTAATAAAACTGTGACACATGGACAGACAGACGGAAGTGGCTCTTATTACCTTTGCAGAATGTGGAGAGGTTATATTATAGACGGCATTTGATTATTTATTTATTTATCATCTTGTTATTCGCATAACTGAACCAAATTACGTGCACTCGGTAGAGTGCAAACCTCCGTCACCGCTTATCCGTTTGCTACCAAAATCTGATAAACTGGTGACTGGATAGTGACCAATCGTCCCACCAAGTTTCACGCAATATGGTGCAATACTTTTTGAGTTATAAATGACCTTGACCTTTGACCGGATCGCTCCCAAAATTCTACCAGATGATTCGTGGGCATTGTCCAATCGTCCCAACAAATTTCAGACAATTTGGTTTAATACTTTATGAGTTATTGAGTTATAAATGGCCTTGAACTTGACCTTTGACCGGGTCACTCCATAAATTCTACCAGCAGGTCACTGAACATTTACCAATCACTTCACCAAATTTCATGCAATATGGTTAAATATTTTTTCAGTTAAGCGAATAACAAGATGGTAAATAATAATATAACCTTCTCGTATTCTGCAAAGGTAAAAAATGTTCAACTAAATTGCCTGAAATTTGGTGAAACGATTGGTCAATGTCCAGTTACCTGTTGCTAGAATTTTGGGAGCGACTCGGTCAAGGGTCAAGGTCATGGTCATTTATAACTCGAGAAGTATTGCACCATATTGCGTGAAACTTGGTGGGTCGATTGGTCACCAGTTTATTAGATTTTGGTAGCAGACGGATAAGCGGCGACGAAGGTATGCGCTCTACCGAGTGTACGTAATCTAGTTATAGTATAGATTACTCGTATTTTTGATACCAATTCTGGATATTATTTTAATATTTAATTGTTTTTATTTATTTCAAACGTTTAATAATTTATTTCGAAATATGAAATTATTAGTTTCAAAATAATGGAAGATCATTTATCCATTGGAAAAATCTTTTTTACTGTAGATACCGTGCAAGTTTTGTACATATTGAATCATTTATTAATTTGAAGATTTGAAAGAAATGGAAAATATGGAGTTTAAATGGCGAAATTGAATATGAAACAAATTAATAATATAAAATATGGCCAATAGGAAAATATGGCGACGAATTGTTCGCAACGAATTGTCCACAACAAACTGTCCGTGACGAATTGTCCGCGATGAATTGTCCGCGACGAATTGTATGCGACGAATTGTCTGCGACGAATTGTCCGCAACGAATTGTCCGCGACGAATTGTCCACGACGAATTGTCCGCGACTAATTGTCCGCGACGAATTGTCCACAACGAATTGTCCATGACGAATTGTCTGCGACGAATTGTCCGCGACGAATTGTCCACGACGAATTGTCCGCGACGAATTGTCCGCGACGAATTGTCCACGACGAATTGTCCGTAATGAACTGTCCACGACGAAATGTCCGCGACGAATTGTCCGCGATCAATTGTCCGCGACGAATTGTCCGCGACAAATTGTCCGCGACGAATTGTCCACGACGAGTTGTCCGCGACGAATTGTCCGCGACGAATCACCCACGACAAATTGTCTGCGACGAAATGTCCGTGACGAATTGTCCGCGACAAATTGTCCACGATGAATTGTCCGCGACGAATTGTCCACGAAGAATTGTCTGCAACGAAATGTCCGTGACGAATTGTCCGCGACGAATTGTCCACGACGAATTGTCGGAGACGAATTGTCCGCGGCGAATTGTCCGCGACGAATTGTCCACGATGAATTGTCCACGAAGTATTGTCCGCGACAAATTGTCCACGATGAATTGTCCGCGACGAATTGTCCACGACGAATTGTCGGAGACGAATTGTCCGCGGCGAATTGTCCGCGACGAATTGTCCACGACGAATTGTCCACGACAAAATGTCCACGACGAATTGTCCCTGACGAATTATTGTCCGCGTCGAATTGTCCCTGACGAATTGTCCACAACGAATTGTCTGCGACGAAATGTCGGAGACGAATTGTCCGCGGCGAATTGTCCCTGACGAATAGTCCGCGACGAATTGTCCCTGTCGAATTGTCCCTGACGAATTGTCTGCGACGAAATGTCGGAAACGAATTGTCCGCGGCGAATTGTCCCTGACGAATTGTCCTAGCACCCTTGTCATACTATACGATTAATTAAAACATACAATATCTTATCATGCAGTATTTACAATATACAGAATTTGCAATACACGGTAGGTTATATATCATAAAATAACTACAATATACAGTAATTACAATATTCCGTGTAACAAGCAAAAGTTCTCCATTCCGACTAACTGACTACCGCTAGTTTTAGCTCTGTGAAAATAATTCCTACCTCCCTCTGTATTCCTGAAGAGTTCCAGTCCATTCCCACGCTAGACTTCATACGAATAATACGAAAGGAATTGAAAATTTATGTCCAGGAGATTCCCGTTGATATTTAAGACTGGAGAACAGTGGGAATCATTAGGAACATTCCAAGTCTTTGTCCGGCATTAATTAATGGAATGGTAGTGATTGCGAGCAATTCCAAGAGGGAATCATTAGGAACATTCCAAGTGGGAATCATTAGGAAAATTTCAAGTGGGAATCATTAGGGATATTCCAAGAGGTAATAATTAGAAACATTCCAAGTGGGAATCTTTAGTAGTATTCCAAGTGGGAATTATTAGGAATATTCCAAGTGGGAATCATCAGGAATATTCCAAGTGGAAATCATTAGGAACATTCCAAGTGGGAATCATAAGGAATATTCCAAGTGGGAATAATTAGGGACATTCCAAAATGGAATCATTACGGTTATTCCAAGTGGGAATCATTAGAGCATTCCAAGTGGGAATTTAAATCTACTTTGAGATATCTTATATAATAAAAAGACGTCTTAGATAATTAAGACACATATTAGAAAAATTGGAAATATCTTAGATAATTAAGTGATATCTTTTATATTCATCACAGTGACTCTTTTCTCTGATAGTACATCATCACAGTGACTCTTTTCTCTGATAGTATATCATCACAGTGACTCTTTTCTCTGACAGTACATCATCACAGTGACTCTTTTCTCTGATAGTACATCATAACAGTGACTCTTTTCTCTGATAGTGCATCATCACAGTGACTCTTTTCTCTGATAGTACATCATCACAGTGACTCTTTTCTCTGATAGTACATCATCACAGTGACTCTTTTCTCTGATAGTACAGCATCACAGTGACTCTTTTCTCTGATAGTACATCATCAC